>CAUYQU010050085.1:0-43406 GCA_963574635.1 Cheracebus regulus | reverse complement strand
ATGTATAATTAACTGTCTGTAACATGCTGTTTCCTTCCTCTGCAGATGTAGCTGCTTTCCTAAATCTGTCTGTCTTTCTTTAGGTTAGCTGTATGTCTGTAAAAGTATGTTCAATTAAATTACTCCATCAGACACTTGTCTGTCTTTCAATGTAGAAGCAGCTTTGTAGCACCTGCTTTTGAGGTTTGCTGCATTTGTTGCTGCACTTTGTGCATTCTGAACATGAATGGAACATTAGATATTAACTCATTGTTATAGGGGTTGAATTTAAATCCCGTAAGTCAAAATTAAAAGGGTGTTATTAAGTGTGCTTTTATTTTGCATTAAAATAAAAAGAATTATATGTAAAGCAAAAAAAAAAAAAAAGAAAAGAAAAAAGTAAAAAACAGGGGCCAAGGTCTCACCATGTTGCTCAGTCTGGTCTTGAAATATTGGGCTTGGCCGGGCACAGTGGCTCATGCCTGTAATCACAGCACTTTGGGAGGACAAGGTGGGTGGAATACCTGAGGTCAGAAGTTCGAGACCAGCATGGCCAACATGGTGAAACCCTGTCTCTACTAAAAATACAAAACTTAGCTGGATGTGGTGGTGGATGCCTGTCATCCCAGCTACTTAGGAGGCTGAGGCAGGAGAATCACTTGGACCTGGGAGGCAGAGGTTGCAGTGAGTCGAGATCATGCCATTGCACTCCAGCCTGGGCGACAGAGCAAGACTCTGTCTCCAAAATTAAAAAAAAAAAAAAAAAAAAATCCCAGGCTCAAGCAATCCTCTCACCTCAGCCTCCCAAAGTGCTGGGATTACAGGTGTGAGCCACCACACCTGACCTACTGGGTTTTTTGAGTGCTGTGCACAGATGATGAAATAACTGAGGCTTAGAGTTGTTATGCAAGTTTGTCCCAGGTCATGTAAATATTAAGGTATGGATCAGCCACCATGCCCAGCCATAAGCCACATTATACTATGTTTCTCTTAAAAGTAAGAGAAACAGGGCTGGGCACAGTGACTCATGCCTGTAATCTCAACACTTTGGGAGGCTGAGGCAGGAGGATCGCTTGAAACCAGGAATTTGAGGTTACAATAAACTATGATCATGCCACTGCACTCCAGCCTGGGTGACAGTGAGACCCTGTCTCAAAATAAATAAAAAAAAAAAAAATAAAGAAACAGGTGAAATTAATTTTATTAATTTTTTATTTAACAATATAGCCAAACATAATTTCACCATATCATCAATACATAAAATTATTATTATTATTGTTTTTTGAGGCAGAGTTTCACTCTTGTTGCCCAGGCTGAGTGTAATGGTGCCATCTCGGTTCATTGCAACCTCCGCCTCCTGGATTCAAGTGATTCTCTTGCCTCAGTCTACCGAGTAGCTGGGATTACAGGCATGCGCTACCATGCCCAGCTAATTTTGTATCTTTTAGTAGAGACAGAGTTTCACCATGTTGGTCAGGCTGGTCTCGAACTCCCGACCTCAGGTGATCCGTCTGCCTTGGCTTCCCAAAGTGCTAGGATTACAGGTGTGAGCCACCGTGCCTGGCCAAAATTGTTATTATAATTATAATTATTATTATTTTAAGAGATGGGAGTCTTACTCTGTTGCCCAGGCTGGAGTGTAGTGGGGCAATCCTGGCTCCCTGCAACATCCACCTCTTGGGTTCTAGCAATTCTCCCACCTCAGCCTCCCGAGTAGCTGGGACTACAGGCATACGCTGCTATGCCCAGCTAATTTTTTTTTGTATTTTAGTAGAGATGGGGTTTCACCATGTGGCCCAGGCTGGTCTAGAACTCCTGAGCTCAATCTACCCACCTTGGCCTCCCAAAGTGCTAGGATTACAGGCATAAGCCACCGTGCCTGGCCTCAAAATTATTATTATTATTATTATTATTATTATTATCATTATCATTATTAGAGACAGGATCTGGTTCTGTCACCCAGGCTGGAGGGCAGTGGCACTATCATAGCTCACTACAGTCTCATATCCCTGAACTCAAGCGATCCTCCTGTGCTAGCTTTCCAAGCAGCTAGGACTATGGACGTGCTCCACCACGCCTGGCTGATTTTATTTTCTTATAGAGACAGGGTCTTGATATGTTGCCTGGGATAAATATATAATATTATTTGTTGAATGTGGTGGGTCATGCCTATAACCCCAGCACTTTGGGAAGCTGAGGTGGGAGAATTGCTTGAGGTTAGGAGTTTGAGACCAGTTTGGGCAACACAGCAAGACACTGTCTCCAAGAAAAAAAGAATTAGCTGGGCATGGTGGCCCGTGCCTGTAGTCTCAGCTAACTGGGGAGGGTGAGATGGGAAGATTGCTTGAGCCCAAGAATTCAAGGCTGCAGTGAGCCTGAACACACTGCACTGCACTGTAGCCTGCATGACAGAGTGGGACCCTGTCTCTAACAAAAAAAAAAAAACAAAAAAAAGCTATAGGGGTCCAAATTTTATTTAAAGCCTTTAACAAGGTATTTGTGTCTGGGTGGGCATGGTGGCTTACACCTGTAATCCCAGTACTTTGGGAGTCTGAGGTGGGCAGATCACCTGAGGTCAGGAGTTCGAGACCACCTTGGCTAACAAGGTAAGACCCTGTGTCTGTTAAAAATACAAAAAAATTGGCCGGGCATGGTGGCTCACGCCTGTAATCCAAGCACTTTGGAGGCCAAGGCAGGCGGATCACCTGAGGTCGGAAGTTCAAGACCAGCCTGACCAACACGGTGAAACCCTGTCTTAAAAAAAAAAAAGAAAGAAAAAAAAAATACAAAAAAATTAGCTGGGCGTGGTGGTGTGCTCCTGTAGTCCCAGCTACTCGGGAGGCTGAAGCAGGAGAATCGCTTGAACCTGGGAGGCGGAGGCTGCAGTGAGCCCAGATAGCACCATTGCACTCCAGCCTGGGTGACAAGAGAGAAATGTCTTAAATAAAAAAAAAGTATTTGTGTCTGGCGTCTGGATGTGGTGGCTCACACCTATGATCCCAACACTTTGGGAAGCTAAGGAGGGAGGATTACTTGAGAACAGGAGTTTGAGACCAGCCTGGGAAACATGGTAAGGCTGGTAAAGCCCCCATCTCTACAAAAAGTTAAAAAAAAAATAAGCCAGACATGGTGGTTTGCACCTGTAGTTCCAGTTACTCAAGAGTCTAAGGTAGGAGGATCGCTGAAGCCTAGGAGTTCAAGGCTACAGTGAGCTATGTTCATGCCACTGGATTCTAGCCTGGGTGACAGAGGGAGACCATCTCAAGAAAACAAAACAAAATAAACAAACAAAAAAAGTATTTGTTGGAGAAGCTGACATTTCCTCCTTGGAACTGATTTCTTCTGGAATGGGTCAAGAATGTTTGTTCCTTCTGAATGTCCCTGTTACTGTTCTTCTGTCTTGATAAACACTGTCAAGGAAGAACAGATTTTCTCTGGCCTGGAGCCAGGTTAGTGGAAAAATCCTTTGCCTTGGGCCCCCTGCTCTGGTCCACTGGGGCAGTCCTCTGATCACTGACTGGGATAAATGACCTCCACGGAGGCCTCTGAAGGGAAATGCAGAATTGCTGAACTCTGGAAGGGCAGAAGGGGGTTGGTGAGCCATCATTACAGACACTGTGCTAGAGACATTGCACTGCACATGCTATCTTTTTGCTTCTTCTTTTTTTTTTTTTTTGAGACAGAGTCTTGCTCTTGTTGCACAGGCTGGAGTGCAATGGCACTATCTCAACTCACTGCAGCCTCTACCTCCCTGGTTCAAGCGATTCTCCTGCCTCAGCCTCCCGAGTAGCTGGGATTACAGGCTTGGGCCGCCATGCCTGGCTAAGTTTTGCATTTTTAGTAGATACGGGGTTTCACCATGTTGGCCAGGGTGGTCTCGATCTCCTGACCTCATGATCTGCCTGCCTTGGTCTCCCAAAGTGCTGGGATTACAGGAGTGAGCCACAGCACCCCGCCTCTTTTTGCTTCTTACCAGCACCGTCTGAGCTAAGCATCAGCACCTGCAAACTCCACAGAGGTAAAAAGGTTCACTCAGGGGCCTGCAACTAGTAACCCAGAGCTTTCTGACATCAGAGCCTAGGATCACAGTATTCCAGACTTCAGGGGTTTTAGTGCTTTCTGCTACCCAAGGACCTGAGAACAAAGGCTGTCCAGCAAGAAATTTTCGTAACTGCATTCTATTTCCCTGTGAACTAGGCCTGGCATGGTTGATCTCGGTCTCTAGAAGCTGGAGTCAGATATTCAATATATTAAAAGGAAATCGCTAGTGGGGCGTCATGGCTCCTAGGATTTTGGAGGTTAAGGTGGGAGGATCGCCTGAGCCCAGGAGTTTGAGACCAGCCTGGGCAACACAGTGAGACCTCGTCTCTATTTAAAAAAAAAAAAAGGAGATGGCTGCCCTTTCTAGATCAGGAGGTCCAGCCTCAGAAAACCTAGGAGGGCCGCTTGATCTTTCTTTTCTAATTCCTGACAAGTTAGAAGACCTTTGGCTTCTGAGAGCCCTTTTACTTTAAGCTTAAGCTCCTGTTTGGGAAGCCACTGGGAGGACAGTGAGGAGCGCCCGCCTACCTGGGGAAACCTGACTTAGGTGTGGCTGGAGCGACTCGAGATGCGAGGTGGGCGGGGGCAGGCTGAAAGTCGGAGCAAGCAGGAAGTGAGCCGAGGGCCAGCCTAGGAGGAAGCCGACCAGGCGAATTCACCTGCTGACCGGCCTGAGCTGCTCTGAGACATGGTGAGCGAACCGGGAACGAGGAAAGGGCTGATTTAAAGAGGGGCCAGAGGGGGTTCGGGACCGGGGAACCGAACTGTGAGAGGGGAGGAGAGTTGGTGGTAAAGTTAGGGGGTGGGCCAGTGCTGCCTGTGGCCTCTCCTCTTTGACAACTTGGCTGCAAATAGCTCTGAGCCGTCCTGGGAGGTGTTTCTACTCCTTCTCCCTCCCTCCCCTGACCTCTGTGCTGGTCATGAGCTGGGCTTCGGTGCCGGTGCCGGCGGGGGCTCCGAATTCCAGGCAAATAGTTGTTACACCTCCTCCTCCAGGGAGCCCCGAGGCGGGTGTTGTGACGCTACCAGGCAGCGCCCCAGCAGTTCCCAGTTCAGATTCCAGCCCAGTGGCAGGAGCTCTCTCGGGCCTTTCACTTTATTCCCACACAGAAACACAAAGGATTTGTGTGTCCACGGAGTCCTTTGGGTGTCCTTTCTCCATTAACATGAAGAAGAGAATTAAGCGTTTATAAAAGAACCAGAAGTTGGTTCTCTGAGATAATCTACTTCTGACCCATGCCACTGGCTTGTTTTTGGAGGTCAAGGAGGGAGGAGCTTAACAGTGTTTTTCTCTCCTTGTTCAAAAACTTGGTCATGAAGCTTCCCAGATGAGACGTCAGCCGGGGAGGACTAGTCCTCCGTTTCCCCCAACGCCAAGACGGGTGTTTTTATTTAGTATCTGCATAAGCAGGCAGTTCCTTGGTGCCTGCACGTGGTGCCCAGTGGTGGGGAAAGCAGAAGTGTGCGGCTCAACGGTTCCTGGCACCTGGGGGACTGGGGGACTTGGTTGCCTGTTGCTCTGGGTTACAGCAATGGCATTGTAGCCAGAGCAGGGCTCCAGCAGCTGTCTTGGAGGGGTAGATGGGTTGGGCTAGGTGAGGATATTCTGCTGGCCAGCACAGATACTCTTTTCTTTTTTTCTTTTTTTTGGATGGAGTCTTGCTCTGTTGCCCAGGCTGGAGTATAATGGCATGATCTTGGCTCACTGCAGCCTCCATCTTCTTGATTCAAGCGATTCTCCTGTCTCAGCCTCCAAGTAGCTGGAGTTACAGGTACCTGCCACTATACCCAGCTATTATTTTTTTGTATTTTTAGTAGAGATGGGGTTTCACCATGTTGGCCAGGCTGGTCTCGAACTCCTGACCTCGTGATCCGCACACCTCGTCCTCCCAAAGTGTTGGGATTACAGGCCAAGGCACCTCACCTGGCCTAGCGCAGACACTTTCAATGAGGATCCAGAGAAATCAGGAAAGAAGGGTGGCTCCAAGCATTGTAAATAGTGGTGGGCTCTGCCCTGGCAGGGAACATTTTGAGACGCGGGGAACATTGTGACGCGGCTCTGCTGTATTCTATGGCCCTCTTTAGGGAGCAAGGAAGCAGTGGGGAGGGATTTAGTGATGTGTTGCTTTTCCTTGTCAGGGGCCCAAAAAGAAGTTTGATACAGTGTGTTTAGCATCACATCTCACCTTCTGAGGCTTACAAATGTATTTATTTTTGATTACACAATACATGAAAACATTCTCTTTGTAAACATTTCAAGCATTTTACAAAAAGCTGAAGTCCGCCTGAGGCCTCACACTCCCCAGACCTCTGAGGCCAAGTCTCCAGTTCCCCCAGCACTTGATCTAATTAACCCCGTGTTGCTGTGCAGGAGGAAGCCAGTGAAGGTGGAGGAAATGATCGCGTAAGGAACCTGCAGAGTGAGGTGGAGGGAGTTAAGAATATTATGACCCAGAATGTGGAGCGGATCCTGGCCCGAGGGGAAAACCTGGAGCATCTCCGCAACAAGACAGAGGATCTGGAAGCCACAGTGAGATGGAACCCACTGCAGGCTGGAGGAAAAGAGGGAGGAAGGGAGTTTCTTTTTGGTGGGGCAAAATGAACAGGAAGGCCAGAAGTTAGTCATTTCTGTTGCTTTTCCCCAGGTTTGGGAGCTGATGTGAGCAGAGTCTCTACTTCTGAATCTGCTCTGATCCACAAATTGTTAGGGATCCCAGAGAATGGATCCCATGACTGGGGCTTGAGGTGGCGGTTCGCCCATAGAGTCATGTTCTGAGACCAATAGCTCAGTCAGCCTCTGCATTCTCAGGCTTCTCTCCTGGGAAACTAGTTTCCCTTTGAAGCCTGCCCATGACAATCATTTGCATCTGACCTTCCCAGGGCAGAAATATTGGCTCTGAGGAAACTCCCCTATGGCCTCTAGCCTTCTCTAGGAGCTATTAGGCAAAGGATGAGAAATTGCTGGCGTCTTGGTGAGTTGGCTTTAAAAACAAGCTGGAAAGAGCAGTAAAATGCTTTGATCCCAGGGTCCCCTGCTAGATGAAGGCTAGGATAATATCTCCCACACATCTTGCTAGACCTCATTCTTCTCTCTCTCCAGCCGGGGGCTGAGGCCAGCTGTTTCAGGGAGGAAGTAACTCCAAAGTTGAGCAAAGTCTGGAGCCTTAGGTTCTGTGTTCAGGGAGAGGCCGGCTCTGGCTTTCTGAGTTCTGTGTGAACTCTTAGCTCTTGAGTATTTCTCCCTTGTCTCCCTGGGACTCAGTGCCTGTTTCTGTAGCTTAAATGTAGCTTAATTTGGGGAGCACAGCCCTCAGGGCATTTTTTTTTGTTTGTGTTTGTTTTGTTTTTTGGGTTTTTTTTTGAGATGGAGTCTTATTCTGTTGCCCAGGCTAGAAGTGAGTTCAGAGGGGCGATCTCAGGTCACTGCAACTTCGCTTCCTAGGTTCAAACGATTCTCATGCCTCAGCCTCCTGAGTAGCTGGGATTACAGGTGTGCATCACCACACCTGGCTAATTTTTTGTGTTTTTGGTAGAGATGGGGTTTTGCCATGTTGGCCAGGCTGGTCTCAAACACCTGACCTCAGATGATCTGCCCACCTTGGCCTCCCAAAGTGCTGGAATTGCAGACTTGAGCTACTATGCCTGGCCAAGCTTCAGGAAATTGCGCGTCTCTAACTTGAATTGCTGGGGATGGGAAAGAGTGGGTGGAGGAGGAGGAGTTCCCTTACTTCCAACCCTCTGTACTGTCCTGGTCCCTCCTTCAACCTCAGCAAGGAGTCTTGGAGTTGAGAGAGGTGCCCACCTGGAGCCTGTACTCCTCAGTCCCAGGGTCTGCCCTCCTAAGGGCAGACTGTACTGCCAGTGTTGTACCTTTGGGTGTGAGCAGGTTTCAAGGACCACTCAGTGTGCTTGGCAGTGCAGGGGTAAGAAGAGAAAGGGAACCCCTAGTCATATCTAGGTGGAGACCTCCCAGGATTCTGAAAATTCTAAATTTCAACCTGGCCTTCCAGATTTTTAGGAAGGTATATTTGTCAAGGTAGGTGGATAGAGCATCTTTATTTAGTAGTTTGTTAGCTCAGCTTACAGTGTCAGTATTAAGATGTATGGCTTGAGCAGGGTATGGTGGCATGTGCCTGTAGTTTCAGCACTCAGAAGGCTGAGGAGCAGGATTGCTTGAGTCCTAGAGATGGAGGCTGCGGTGAGCCAAGATTGGACTACTGCACTCCAGCCTGGGTGACACAGTCAGACCCTATCTCAAAAAACAAACAAACAAGGCCGGGCATGGTGGCTCACGCTTGTAATTCCAGCACTTTTCGGAGGCCAAGGCAGGCGGATCGCCGGAGGTCAGGAGTTCAAGACCAGCCTGGCCAACTTGGTGAAAGCCCCCTCTCTACTAAAAATATAAAACTTAGCTGGGTGTGGTGGTACACCCCTGTAATTCCAGCTACTTGGGAGGCTAAGGCAGGAGAATAGCTTGAACCTAGAAGGTAGAGGTTGCAGTGAGCTGAGATTGTGCCACTGCACTCCAGCCTGGGAGGCAAAGTGAAACTCTGTCTCAAGCAGACAAACAGACAGATGTCTGGCCTTGTAGGCCCGGCATGGTGGCTCATGCCTGTAATTCCAGCACTTTGGGAGGCCCAGGTGGGCAGATTACTTGAGGTCAGGAGTTCGAGACCAGCCTAGCCAACATGGTGAAACCTCATCTGTATTAAAAATACAAAAGTTAGCGGGATGTGGTAGTGGGTGCCTGTAATCCCAGCTACTCAGGAGGCTGAGGCAGGAGAATCGCTTGAGCCCAGGTGGTGGAGGCTGCAGTGAGCCAAGATTTCACCACTGTACTCCAGCCTGGGCAACAGAGTGAGACTCCATCTCAAAAAAAAAAAAAAAAATAAGATGTATGGCCTGTGGGCTGCATTTGTATTCTTGTACTCTTGTTCCAGTGGGAGGAGCCACTGGGTCACTCACTCTGCCTTATCCTCAACAGTCTGAGCACTTCAAGACGACATCACAGAAGGTGGCTCGGAAGTTCTGGTGGAAGAACGTGAAGATGATTGTCCTTATCTGCGTGATTGTTTTCATCATCATCCTCTTCATCGTGCTCTTTGCCACTGGTGCTTTCTCCTAAGTAACAGGGAACCTCTCCCGCCTGCCCTTCTCTTCAGGGACAACCCTCCATACATGCGTGCCAAGAGGGGTCTCCTTTCCTGTCCTCCTC
The DNA here is from genome assembly GCA_963574635.1 of Cheracebus regulus. NCBI lineage: Eukaryota > Metazoa > Chordata > Mammalia > Primates > Pitheciidae > Cheracebus > Cheracebus regulus. The sequence continues at coordinate 34,171 of CAUYQU010050085.1, read as the reverse complement.
TGCAAAGAATGCTGCTCGGTCTTCCTGCCCCTCTGCCCAAGGTCCTGATGCCATGTTGTATGCCCCAGAGGGCACCTTGGTCCCCTGGAAGGAGAGGGAAAAAGAGAGCTGGACTGTGGCTGCATTCCACGGGTCCTTAGAGTGGGTTGGAGAGACCTAGAGGGCCCAGCATGTGGCTGGGAAACTGTCGGTGGCCAGTGGGCAATAAAGACCTTTCAGTATCCCTATGTGTGTGAGGAGGCACTTTCTCCCTTCCCGTTTTGCCTTTGACTTTTCTATTTCTTTTCTTCCCAAGGATGCCTTCTGGGTGAGGTTCTCCCATTTGAGGTCCAAGTTGTTGGAGGGGCAAAGAGTATATGTTTGGAGAAGAAAGATGGAGCCCCCTGTCTTTCTTTATTCCTCCCTGTTCCATTTATCGTCACAGGTCTCAAGAACAAGAATTTTTTGTGAGTCTTGGCATGAGGAAAATTCAGAACCTTCATAGCATTTTGGGGTGGTATGCAAGATTTTTAAGTGTTCCCGTTGGGTCCTGCCATGACCCTTTAGTACTGTTCTTGTGGAGTTGTTAGCTGAGGCATGAAGCCTACCTGGACAGAGCATTTAGAGCTGGTTGAGGGCCTCTTCTATCACAGCCATCTCTCTTCAGCGACCCTGTAGTCTAGAGTCGAGGGCTGGAGGAACTGGACTGCCATTCCTTTCCTGTGCTTCTGTGTGTTCTAGCTGTCTTTTCTCTGTCCCTGTCTTCTGGGACTTAGCAGAGCCTCTGGGTCTCAGCTGTTCTGAGGGGGCGAGCATCTCTCTTCAGCATCGCATGGTTGGGCACAGTCAGTCAGTCAGTGTCACAGGACAGGGCCAATGGCCCTCTTTCCCGTCCGTGCACAATGAGCCTTTCTGTCTCAGACCCCCCTCCTCCCTACCAGGTTCCATCATCACTGTCACTCTTTCCAGTGCCCAGTCTGCCTTGGTTTGCAGGGAGGGTTCTTGCCATATCTGTTCCTGTTTCCTCCACAGGCTTTCCAGAATTGGAAACAACCTGTTGTCGGGAGGAAGCGGAAGGGTTGGGACTCAGGATTTGGGACTAGATTAGCAAGTTGGGCTCTGCAAGAGTCATGCTCTGAAATGTGGGGCGGGAGGAGGAAAGGTCGGAAAAGACCCTTGTGGTATTTTTATTTTTATTTTTTTGGAGATAGGATCCCACTCTGTTGCCCAGGCTAGAGCGCAGGGGTGTGATCATGGGTCACTGGGCTTCAGAGATCTTCCTGCTACAGCCTCCCTTGTAGCTGGGACCACAGGTGTGTGCTGCCATGCTTGACTAATTTTTAAAATGTTTCTAGAGACATGGTCTCACTATGTTGCCCAGGCTGGTCTCAGACTCCTGGGCTCAAGCAAGCCTACTACCTTGGCCTTCCAAAATGTGGGTATTCTAAGTGTAGCCACTGGCGCCGCCTTGGGGTAGTCTCTGCTACAACTATATTAATCCTCTCTCTCCTGGATTCAGGATGCAAGGAACTGAAGTGAAGCTTCTGCCTTGGGACCCAGACTGTCAGTAGGAGTGAGGGTCTGTGACTTCTGTATTCACAGAGGCTCAGCCCCAGAGAGGGAAATTTTCAACTCTGTTGGTCAAGAGAGGCCTCATTTGAGGGACCCGGCCCAGTGGCTCACACCTGTAATCCCAACACTTTGGAAGGCTAAGGCAGAAGAATTGCTTGAGGCCAGGAGTTCGAGACCAGCCAGGTCAACATAGTGAGACCCTGTCTCTCTCTCGCTAAAAAAGAGGGGCCTTATTTTGAGATGTCAGTGGCAGCTTGGAGTGGTGGAGAACAGGTAGCTGGGGGTTTCTCCGCAGCAGTGAGAGGAGAGGATAGGTAGATTCCACTCTGGAAGGCCCTGGAGTGGTAGCAGACACACCAGCCTTCCCCAGCCTCTGACTGAGGAGCAGGCGCATGGCAGGTGCATGCGGGCACAAAGCTGCACTTACCCTCATGGTGAGGAGAGACATACAGAAAGGCTAGAGCTAGTGCTTCGCCCATGTGGAGCTGCTTTCTTTTTGAACAGAGGTGAAAGTCACATAACATACAGTTTATTATTTTAAATTACAAATCAGTGACATGTAGTGTATTCAGAATGTTGTGCAACCACCACTTGTCTTTAGTTTCAAAACTTTTAGGGGGCCTGTTTTTGGGGTGAGAGGCACTCACCAAGGTAGCGAAGACCCTGCCTGGCTTGTTTATGGCGTCTCCAGGACCTGGTGTGGTGCCTGACCGTGGCACTGATAGGGTGCTTGTTGAGTGAATGAATGATGCCTCTTCAGCTAAACCCAACTTAGAAGACTCCCGGGCTCACTCCACTGTGCCCATTTCACAGATCGGGCCCCGAGGTGTGCCCGTTCACCAGACTGAGGTGTCATCCGAGGTCGGGCGCCTGCGGTCCGGGAGGAGGCGCCTCTACGGACTCGGGTCACTGCGGCCCATCGCTTTCGGTTGGTTTCGGGCGCTGCTAGCGGAAGGCGCGCCCCCCCGCCCTCACCCGCGGCCCGCCCCGCCCCGCCCCTGCGCTTCCTCCCGGGCGGTTGGCGCTGAGGTCGCTCAGCAAGCAGAGGAGCCGGGAGCAAGCGAGGTGGCGGCGGCAGCGGCGATGGTGAGGGCCCGGGTGGGGCCGGCCAGCCCGGCGACGGGCTGAGGGCGAGTGGCGGGGGTGGGAGAGAGGAGTCCGAAGTTCGCCAGCGGGGGCGTCCCCTGGGGCCTGCGCGGGTCAGACCCGAGGCGTTGACCGTGGCTGGAGCAGGACGGGGCGCACCACCTGGGAGGGAGATGCGGGCGCCCTGTCTGCACGGCGCGGAACGAGCGGGGCTTGGGCTACCTATTCTCCTGAAGCAAAGTGGTTAAGAACACCGGCTTTGGAGTCAGACTCCGGGCTGGGATCCCAGCTCGGTGACCCGGGGCGAGTCACTTAACCTCCCTGAGCCTCCTTTTCCGCATCTGTGAAGTGAGGTCAGTAAGACCTGCCTTGTTGGGTCCTTGCGAGGTTAAAGGAGGCACAATGACAGAGAGCCGCCTGGCACTCAGAACCCACTGCTGCGAAGTGGTAGGGAATGAGATGACCTCCTCAGCCCTTTCCGCAGCTGTGAGGAGCCAAGCCTGGCCCAGGAGTTGGAAACCTGAGCAGATGCGGTGGCAGGGCCATTCCAGCCCCACGGCAGGGTGTTGGAGGGCGAACTCCTCCCCTAGGGAGAGAGAAAGGGAGATGTTTACTTTGAAAGTTCCACTGAAGTTATCAGCGTGTGGCACAGGCCTGACTCCCTGCTAACCTCTACCTAGTGACACATTCCCCACTCCTGCTGCATACTCTGGCCTCTGCCCTCACTTGCCATCTCCAAGGCAAAGATGTCAGGAACAGCTGGTGCCAGTTTCCCCCTTTCCCTGGGGCTCCTGGGAAGATGGACGGGAAACAGGCTTGGTGCTTTAAGATTCTGCCTTGGAGAAACTGACAGAGGTGTGATGGATGTGGCCTGGCTAGGGTCAGTGCCTGGATGGCCTCATCTCCAGGGAACCTGGAGGCAGGAAGAGGAAGTGGGGCAGGAAGGTAGTACTGAGCTCTGAGGTCAGGCCAGGAAACTAGGAAGGCTATGAGAATAGGGCAGAGCCTAGAGCCCACTTCAGAGTATGCAGCACAAGGGGTCAGGCAGGAAAAGAGGTGGGCTTCGATGGGCCCTTAGCTCTTGGGGAGAGGCTCCTGAAGTGAAGGCTGAAGGCAAGATCATTTATTGGGGGAGGAGGGTACTGGCAAACCTGGGAATTCTCACAGGTACCTTTGAGGCATCGTGGAGGAGAGCCTGGGGAGGTCGCTCCTGCACCCATCCATCTCCTAGCCTCGTCCTTCTGTTACTTCTTTCACTCTTGCCCCTTTCTCTGTCCCCAGCTCTTTCCCTTCCTTCCGCCCATCTCCTTTCCCTCCCTGGTCCTTCTTCTGTTCACTTCTCTTTTCTCCATGACTCATTCAACCAACAAGGATTTCTTGGGAATGTCCTTCGTGCCAGTCATGGTGACAAGTATGGGGGACAGAGCAGGAACAAAGCAGTGATGGAAAAAATGGAAATGGAATGAGTAATTACTGGAATTCATTCATCCTGTAGATGATCCTCTCTCCAAAGAATGTGTGTGTTGAGCCAAGGCCTCCTTCATATGTACACAAATTAAGTTGGTAGCATCAGAAGATTTGGTGTGTCTTTAGCCAGCCAGCTAAAGTGTCTGACCTCCCTGTACCTGCATCCAATTTAGCACATGGATTAGAAATGTGAAGCTTGGGGTCTGTGTTGGTTCAACTCCCAGATCTACTCACTGTCTCTGTGATCTTGAACAGGTGATTTAACACCTCTGAGCCAAAGTTTCCTATAAAACAGGAGTAATATGGTCTTCAGTGGGTTGTTGGGTGAGGATTAAGTGAGACAGAGCAAAAAGCAAGCAGCATAGTGCTTAGCTCAGAGTACGTCCCCATTGAATGCTGGCTGTTCTTGCTCAAGATGTAAAACCTCAACAGCCTGCAGTGCCAGATGAAAATAAACTAGATGCTAGTTACCAAAGGCCCATGTAAAGTTCTAAGCTACAGGTTAGAAACAATTATGTGTAAAAGTTTGCCATTGGGAAGAACTTGCTTGGCTGTGCATTTTGTAAAACTAGGAGGTTTTATTGACCACATGTATTGTGCAATTCTGGTTTTTGCTTTTTTTTTTTGAGATGGAGTCTCACTCTGTTGATCAGGCTGGAGCACAGTGCCATGGTCTCAGCTCACTGCAGGCTCCACCTCCCGGGTTCAAGTGATTCTCCTGCCTCAGCCTCCTGAGTAGCTGGGACTACAGGTGCACGCTACCACGCCCAGCTAATTTTTTGTATTTTTAGTAGAGATGGAGTTTTACCATGTTGGCCAGGATGGTCTTGAACTCCTGACCTCAGGTGATCCACCTGCCTTGGCCTCTCGAAGTGCTGGGATTACAGGGTTGAACCACTGCACCCAGCCCTAATTTTTCTATTTTTAGTAGAGATGGGGTTTCACCATCTTGGCCAGGCTGGTCTTGAACTCCTGGCTTCATGATCTGCCCACCTCAGCCTCCCAAAGTGCTGGGATTACAGGCACGAGCCACTGCACCCTGCCCTCTCTGCCTTTCATCCATGCCTATCTCCCACCAATAGATAAATTATCCTGAAGCACTTCTTCACTGTCACTCTTGGCTCAAAAACCCACACTAGCTCTTAAGTTTTATCACTCACTTGGAGCCAGCCTTCTCTACCTGACCATTTTTGCCTTCTGTAGCCCCACCCTGCCCCTCCCATCCTCTGCCTGGTCCTCACTGTCAGGGTGTGTCCCTATCAGTGCTGAAATGTTGGGGTCACCCCCCCATTCCAGTGGCACCTTCTCTGTGGGGGAGCTCCGACACTTACTATCTGTATCACACGGTGTAACTCTTTACTCTTCTCTAATTGTATTATATTACATATGTCTTTCCCCAGGGCAAAGTAGTCTCCTTAAGAATAGGCACAATTAGGCCAGGCATGATGGCTCACGCCTGTAATCCCAGCACTTTGAGAGGCTGAGGTGGGAGAACTGCTTGAGCCCAGGAGTTCAAGACCATCCTGAGCAACACAGCAAGTCCCCATCTTTTAAAAAAATAGGCACAATTCATTCAGGAACTGTTTATCACATCTCTGCTGTCTGCAGGCATTATGCTAAGTTACAGTGTGGCGTAAGGCAGTGTGGCCATTGTCCTCTTGCTTACCTCCTTCCAGGGTCTGGAGCTTTATTTCTCACAGTTCCAGCAGAGACCTGTGTATATAGTCAGTGTTCTTTTTCTTCTGGTTGTGTGGGGGCCAAGAAGGGCCTGAGACTTGAGTCTAAGGCCTCTGTGTTCTCTGGAGCAAATGTGTTCTTTTAGGCCTGGATCCATCTTGGCTCCAGGCAGGCTTGGCTTCGCATCGGGGTCCAGATTACAGCTAGAAGCACAGCCAGCTCTCTGGAGAATGTGACCCAAATATCACCCCTTGTTGAAGAATAAGGTAACAACAGCTGTAGCATTCAGAATAGAAAAAAAAAAAGATAATATCCAGCATTCTCCCACTCTCTAGCAGTGACTCTTATTTTTGAGTCCTTGTCCATTCTCAAGTTTTTGCCTTGGACTATTTAATTTTGTGTTTTGTTTTGTTTTGTTTGCTGAGATGGAGTCTTGCTCTGTTGCCCAGGCTGGAGTGCAGTGGTGCGATCTTGGCTCACTGCAGCACCACCCGGGTTCAAGCGATTCTCCCACCTCAGCCTCCTAAGTAGCTGGGATTACAGGCATGCACTACCATGCCTGGCTAATTTTTGTATTTTCAGTAGAGACAGGGTTTCACTATGTTGGCCAGCTGGTCTTGAACTCCTGGCCTCAAGTGATCTGCCCCCTTTAGCCTCCCAAAGTGCTGGGCTTACAGGTGTGAGCTACCATGCCTGGCCTGGCCTGCCTTGGACTATTTGAATCTGGGAAAGTTCAAAGGGTTAAATGACAGAGGCTTGTTGAATGCTATAGTAGTAATAATAGTGGTGACGGTTGACTCAGGAAAAGGTAAAGAGTGCAGCTTCCTTGCTCTTTTCAATGTTCCTCTGTGTTCCCTGCTTACTGCCTCCCTCAGTCTGTGAGCACACCCTCCCCTACAGTGGTTTGCCTGAACCCTCTTAAAGCAGGTTGCTTTTCTAGTTCATGGATAAATATTGACCTATTTGGGTTTCAAATGCCTGCCCCTCGAAACTCATGCTGGGCTAGGAAAACATGCTGAGAGAACATCTCTTGAGAATAAGAGTTGCTTTTGGTTAGGCTGTAACGTAATTAGCCCACTCACTGAGTCCTTGCTTGCAATGGTCAGCACTGTGCTGGCCTCCCGGTGGGATGGTGGTGGACAGAGGCAGGGCACTGCTCCTTGCCCCACCTCTGGGAGTTTGTGGTCCAGCTGCGGAGATAAGACTCATACACTGGGAATTCTTGGAGGCTGTGTGCCAAGCAGCTGCAAGGATCCTGAAGGAGGATTCTTGCCGAGTGGGAGGCGGTGGCCCTCTGTGACCACCAGATCTCTTCTAACACTTCTTAAGTTTTCTGGTTTTAAGTGGAATTCATTCAAGTGCCAAAATGTCTGTTGTAGACAATGGGTGATGTGGGCTGGCAGGAAAAGAAGGTTGGCCTTCTCCTTGTGAGGAGGGGAAGGGAACAGGGATGGGCTGTGGGGAACTAGGCTGAGAGGAAGGAATTTCTGTGGTTGGATAATCCCCTGGTATTCATCTCCCTGAAATGTCCCTGGACCTGCTCCTAGGCTTCCAGCTTATTCCAGGGCCTCATGCCTGGGGTATCTCTCTGTTACATGCACCCAAAGCCCAATGCCTTTCTTGCGCGTAACCCAGGCTTTCTCTCTCCTCTGTCCTTTCAACCTCCTCCAGCTTGGATCCAACACATCCCTTCCCAGTCCTCTGAAATGAGCTAGTGTTTTCTGTTAGGTGAGGCTGCTGCCCAGGCTGGGAAATCCAAGGGTTGGTCTCATCTCTGTGAGTTGGACCCCAGTGAGGATCTCGACTGACTGGAAGGCTGGAGGCCAGAGGCCGGTACCACTCTGGTTCCCAAGCAGAGAGGGAAGTTGGGGCAGTGATCTAGGGAGCAGGATCGGGGAGGAGGCAGAACTGGCCTGACCAGTCAGAGGCCCAAGGAGGGAGATCTGAGCTTCTCAGTTTGGGATAGAGGGGTTAGGCAGAGACTATGATGTGTGCTACTTCAAAATTATCTTTCTAGCCCTGGAGGGTAGGTCTCCTCCCTGTGTATTCTAGCCAAGTAGCTTGGTTACCCATTCTTTGCTGTCTTCTTAGGCCAGTGGGAAACCTTAGGGCAGGTGTGCATTGATTGGGTAGAGGCCATTCTGGAGCAAGTGAGAAAAGAATCTGCTTTGTGGGAGGATGGGGTCCTGGGAAGATCCCAACTTGGGACAGCTTAGGGGAAGTTGAAGTGCTGGAAGCCAGGGCTGACCTAGGTCCTAGGCCCTGCCTTGATGTGCAAGGGGAGGAGCTTGTGAGACCAAAGGTGTGCTGCCCTTCACTCCGCACACATCATACCCTTACACGAAGGATGCTGTTACTCTCATGCTGTACCCACCTACAGAGGGAGAAGGAGCCTTCTAGATCTCGGGGCCAGATGAGGGCCAGGTGGGGGCCTCATGGAACCCTGACTTCGGGCTTGGTGCCCAGGCAGGGAAAGAGTTGGAGCGGTGCCAGCGGCAGGCGAACGAGGTGACGGAAATCATGCTTAACAACTTCGACAAGGTCCTGGAGCGTGATGGGAAGCTGGCCGAACTGGAGCAGCGTTCAGACCAACTCCTGGATATGGTGTGAGGCCTGGGGGAGCATGGAGGGGTGGGGAGAGGCTTGGTAAAGGCTCTCTTGGGCTGTATTCAGGACCTACAGGTCCTTGGTGGGGTTGAGGCCTTCTTGGGGGCCAGTGTGGGGCCTCTGGGTTTCCTTAAGCACCCATAGTGTAGATATGCAACAGATAGACTCCACAAAATAAGAAGGCCTTGGTTTGAAGCTGTGGACCTTCCTAAAGGTAGAAGACTGGCATTGTTTTTTTTCTTTTTTTCTTTGAGACAGGGTCTCACTCTGTTGCCCAGGCTAGTACAGTGGCATGATCACAATTTGCTGCAGCCTCTACCTCCGAGGTTCAAGTGATCCTCCTGCCTCAGCCTCCTGAGGAGCTGAGACTGCAAGCATGTACCACCATGCCTGGCTAATTTTTGATTTTTTGTAGAGATGAGGTCTCACTATGTTGCCCAGGCTGGTCTTGAACTCCTAGACCACAAGCAGTCCTCCCACTTCAGCCTCCCAAAGTACTTGGATTACAGGCATGAGCCACTGTGCCCAGCCTGAGGACTGGCATTGTTAACTGAGGGTGAGCTGCCACAGCTGAAAGTCAAGGGCCACACTTGTGTTTGCGATGAGGACAGGCTGGGAGGGTTCTGGTGGTATAGAAAGGGAGCAGACAAGATGGGGAGGATGCAGGAGGAGACTAAGGCTTACTGAGATGGGGTTGGGAGGAGCTGGCTTCTAGGCCAAGGGGGTGCCAGCTAATTCCCACTCTGTGTCTGGGGGTGTCTGCAGAGCTCAGCCTTCAGCAAGACTACAAAGACTCTGGCCCAGAAGAAGCGCTGGGAGAACATCCGTTGCCGGATCTTCTTGGGGCTAGTGGGCGGTGGCCTGCTCATCATCCTGATTGTGCTGTTGGCGGTCTTTCTCCCTCACAGCAGTGACAGCAGTAGTGCCCGACGGACCCAGGATGCAGGCACTGCCTCAGGGCCTGGGGACTGACCCAGCTGGTCCTGAGGGAGAAGCCAAATGGCTGCACTGGCTGGTTCTGGTCTCCAGAGAACCTTGATGTTTGCTCTCCCCTGACCCACACCAGTGAGTGCCAAAGGACAGCCCCAACATGTGCACCCCTGCATTTCCTGTCACGCCACAGACCGGCCCTCGAGGGCAACCTGCTGTACTGGCCATGCCGGGCCAGCCCTACCTGGAGCTCAGTAAAAGCTGCTGTTTGATTAAAAGCTGGTATATGTGTGTGAAGGTCCCCAGGTTGGTTAGTCCCATGTCCTAGGGTAGAGACCCCTACAACTGCTTAGAAAGCCCATCACCCAAAGAACTCCACCTCTGGGAGATGGCTCCTTCCTCTCCCTTCCCTATTTGATCCAACCCTACACAGACAGGGAGTGTGGGTGCAAGAACACAGTGTCCCTCAAACCAGACCCTGGAACCAGTCCTCCCTATCTCAGAGCCTGTTTCTCTGAGAATGAAACCTATTATGTTTCTGTCATCTTGGGGATGCTTAGAGGACCAATGAGACTGTAGTTGGGATGACAAAGAAGAAAGCACTTAAAAAAATTTGTTTTGTGACTGGGTGCGGTGGCTCACATCTGTAATCCCAGCACTTTGGGAGGCCAAGTGGGTGGATCACCTGAGGTCAGGAGTTCGAGACCAGCTTGGCCAACATGGTGAAACCTCATCTCTATAAAATAAAAAAAATTTTGTTTTTGAGACAGAGTTTTTGCTCTGTTCCCCAGGCTGGAGTGCAATGGCATGATCTTGGCTCACTGCAACCTCCACCTCCTGGGTTCACGCGATTCTCCTGCCTCAGCCTCCTGAGTAGCTGGGACTACTCAGCATCCACTACCATGCCCGGCTAATTTTTGTATTTTTTAGTAGAGACAAGGTTTCACAATGTTGGGCAAGCTGGTCTTGAACTCTTGACCTCAGGTAATCCACCTGCCTCAGCTTTCCAAAGTGCTAGGATTACAGGTGTGAGCCACCGCACCTGGCCCAAAAATTTTTTCATAAGGCTTTCACCTTCAGTTAAATGGTTTCCCCTCTGAACACTTCCCACTCCTCAATTTCTCTTTCCACATTCTACCTTAAGCTTTACATTAGACTGCAGATGGGGAAGTGACACCAAGAGATGGGGATCTTAAAGCTCTCCTTGATTTTCCCATCTCCCTCCCTCCTTCCTTCCCTCTTTTCCTCCCTTCCTCTTTCAAGGGGGTCTCTTTAAGTCGTCCAGGCTGGTCTCGAACTCCTGGGCTCAAGCAGTTCTCCTGCCTTTAGTACTGGGATTACAGGCGTGAGCCACATGTCCAGCCTGAATTCAGGCTTTTCAAAGCTACAGGGCCATTCAGGGCCAGGCAGGCAGTGCCTTTAGGGCCACAGCAAAGATTATTGGGCAAAGGCATGGAAGAAGGAAAGAAAGCACACCAAGACAGTGAAAAGAGGGCAGTCTCTGCCTGAGCTACCTAACTGCAGCTCAAACTCAAGTGTGAGTGGCAAGGGGAATTCAGGGTCAAGTGTGTAAAATAAGCAGTTCCTTGCTGGGTAGAGTGAGGGCTACTGACAGAAACCAGAATAAGTGAGTTGTGTGGAGCTTTACCTGTACAGAGCTAGTTGGTTGCACCGAGCTCATTACCAACTTCCTCTTTTTTTTTTTTTTGAGACGGAGTCTCGCTCTGTGTCCCAGGCTGGAGGGCAATGCCGCGACCTTGGCTCACTGCAGCCTCCGCCTCCCAGGTTCAAGCGATTTTCCTGCCTCAGCCTCTCCAGTAGCTGGGATTACAGGCGCCGCCACTACGCCCGGCTTTTTTTTTTTTTCCGTATTTTTTTTTTTTGTAGTTTTAGTAGAGGCGAGGTTTCACTGTGTTGGCTAGGCTGGTCTCGAAATCCTGACCTCATGATCCGCCTGCCTTGGCCGCCCAAAGTGCCGGGATTACAGGCCTGAGTCACCTTTCTTGGGAAAGATAGAGGAAAGCACTTGGCCCTGCAGTTGGTCTGCAGCACCAGTCAAAGACTGCAAATTTGGACAAGCCACTTATGAGGTAAAAAGGGCATAATGATGCTTAGCTCCTGGAACTATTGAGAGGATGATCGGTGTGTAAAACATTCATCAGTCTAACAGTTCTAGATGCTAAATAGTACCTACCATCCAAATCATTCAGTGCAGTGGTTCTTAAACCTGCTTCCCCATACAATGTCGTTGCCCAGGCCCCACCACAGATCAGTTAAATCGGAATCTTTGAAGGTATCCTCCGCGCCCATTCTCTCCTCAGGGGATTCATGTATAGGCAGGAATGAAAAGTGTTAGTACAAGCCACTAGTTTTACAGAAGCTAGGGACAGCAACGGGCTGAAGTTAACAGTCACATGAGCTGGTTGAGGCCCCAGCTCCCCGGCAGAGGGGCCTCTCTCTCTCGGTTGGGGAAGCTTGCCCCACCCTTTATTATTGCGCCTAACACATAAGAAATGCGCAGGAATTTTTTTTTCGGGGGTTGAGGAGGAATCAAACGCAAACTCCTGAACCAACTAGAGCGCCGCAGGGCAGAATCGTCCGGTGGGGACCGGGACAGCGCATCGGGAAGTGCCCTGGCCCAACGCTCGCAGGAACCTGAACCCCTGGGCCAGCGCTGCCTTCTCTCTGAGAGGTCTCTAGCATCTGCAATGTTAAAGCCCTCTGAGCCTCAGGGCAGACTGACGACCCTTACAGACCAGACATTTGGATGCGACCACGGCAGAAATTTCCGGGAATTCAGTCTTGGCTCCGATTCCAAAACAAATATTTCCTCACCAGCCCGGATCTCTGTCATTGGCGTTAATCTCTGGTCACCTGACCTATTTAAGCCAATGAGAGGCGGCTGAATTAGTACTTCCGCTTTCCGTGCGCGTTAACGAGCCACTATGCCAGTCCCTCGGGTACTCTGATTGGCTAGCCTCTCTCAGCTCGTTAGTTTATTGGCCAGCGCCGCTAGGCCGCTATCGAGCCGGGTCCGAGAGCTGTGTCAGACGGCTGGGCAGCCATGGCGTCCTATTTCGACGAACACGACTGCGAGCCGTTAGACCCTGAGCAGGAGACTCGAACCAACATGCTGCTGGAGCTCGCAAGGTGGGTGCGCGGGGCTTGGGGATGGGGTCCAGCCAGCAGGTTTCTGGGCTGGGGCTGGCTGGATAAGGCGGATTACCAGGGGCAGCTGATTCTGGGGAGGACGGACGAGTAATCTGGAGCGTTAGTCCGGGCGGTGAGATTGAGCGTTGTGGGAATGAGCATCTCGATAATTTGGGCCGTCCGTTGGGCGGGCCTGGGCAAGGGAATTGAGGGAAAGACGAGCTGGAGAGTGGGGGACGTGGGGGTTGAAGGACAGCAGGCTCTGGGAGGTCCCGGAGAGAGTGAGGCATGGGGGCAGGGTTGGGGCCGTGTGCTGTTAGTGGGCATATTCATCAGGAACAGCAGGCACTGCCGACTTGGAATCTGGCCCCACAAGGTTATTCTGCGTGGCCTGAGTAACTTCTCTGAGCCTGTTGCCTCATGTGTAAAATGGGAATAAAAACTTTACGTGCTGCGGCGGTCTGGTAGCAGCTGTAAACTATTTCCCATCGTGCTTTTTATCTAGTGAGCATCTACTAACTACTAACGGTAGCTATTATTCCTACTAGCTGGGCAGGGTGTTTATCTGTTACTGTCCAGTGGATTATGGGGGCAAAGAGAAGGCATAGTTTTCCTTTGTTCTGACTTTACATCCTCTTCCCCAGGTCACTTTTCAATAGGATGGACTTTGAAGACTTGAGGTTGGTGGTAGATTGGGACCACCACCTGCCTCCACCAGCTGCCAAGACTGTGGTTGAGAACCTCCCCAGGATGGTCATCAGAGGCTCTCAGGCTGGTGAGGACACCAATATTTTCTGCTATTTGGGCCAGACCCACCCCTTCCCCAAGCCAGACTGTGGTCTGGTCCTTAAGTTTTCCAGGCCAGGTGGGGCAAGTGTCCTTCAGGAGTGGGAGCTTGGGAGGCAGGGACTGTAGCATCTCTCCTGATCAGCACTCCTTCCTAAAGAGCTCAAGTGCCCCGTGTGTCTTTTGGAATTTGAGGAGGAGGAGACTGCCATTGAGATGCCTTGCCATCACCTTTTCCATTCCAGTTGCATTCTGCCCTGGCTAAGCAAGGTACTGCTTCTCCTCTTCCAGCTCTCACTCTGTCCTGGGCCCAGTACTCAAGCTTCTTTCTGTTCATGGACTGTTGGGGGATCAAAGAAGGGTGGCACTTGGGAGCAGGGAAGGGTGGTTATCAGCTTATGAAGATCAGACCAAGGCTAGACACTGCTCTACTTTTCTCAGACAAATTCCTGTCCCTTGTGCCGCCATGAGCTGCCCACTGATGATGACACCTATGAGGAGCACAGACGAGATAAGGTAGGGGCTGATGGTTAAGTGGAGGGGTCGTAATAGGCTCTCTCAGTCCTGTCCTTGCTGCCATCACTTTCCACCTCAGCAGGACTGGATTAGGCCTCAGAGTCCTCGGCTCTGGCTGGCTTCTTAGTGACTTTGGTTTGTGGTAAGAGCCTTAGCAATGCAGATGCCAGAGGCCTGAAAACAGAGCCAGCCCCATGATAGTTGCCCATCCCCTCACCCACAGGCCTTCAGTTTTGGCCCCTGCCCAGTGTGCCCTCTTTCCTTCAGGCTCGAAAACAGCAGCAGCAGCACCGACTGGAGAACCTCCATGGAGCCATGTACACGTGAGGAGGCTGGGGCTGAGCGCCGGCCCTCTGCGTCTTCCTTACAAACCTTGAATCCTCATTAAAGGTTTCTGTACCCACCCTGAGGCTGTATTGATCACAGACCTGGTCAGGGGCTCTGCATCCTCCTTCAGGTCTCTACTGCTATTGGGGAAGGTGGTCCTAAACCGCAGAAGCAGGCTGTGGTTTCCCTCCCTGCTGGCCCATCTAGACTCATGGCAGTGGATTACTGCACCAGCCAGGGCTTGGGCCTATGTGTTCATGGTTGGAAGGCAAAATGTGTCAGCGTCTGGCACCCAGTTAATTACTTAAAGCTGATAAACTAGCCTGCAGCCTCCTCCCACTGCAATTTCTAGTTAACTTTAGAATCCCAGAGGTTTTCTTTTTCTCCATTGAGAAAGCTGCTTTTAATATTTTAAAGTTGCTCTCTGTACTACCCCCACCTTCCACCCCATGCCTCTTACTAAGGAATCAAAGTTCAAACCAGATTCTGAGTGGGGGATGGGTGAGATTATTAGATCGAGTCAGTTCTTCAGATTGTTTAGAGGCCCAGAAGGGTTTCAAGCCATTCACCGGGGTATTTGAATGGTACCTGCTATCCTTTGTTTCTGGCAGCAAAGTGTGCTCAGCACTCTCCCTGGGGGCAAGGGCTTTCTCCCATCCTTAGCTTATGGAAAGCCATCCCAGATCAGGTCCCCCCTTTCCCGACTCTCCAGAACAGACTACAAACATGCAAATTAGAATTCTTTTAATATAAAAAAAAGTACTAAAATACCCACGTGGTTCTGCTGTGTTATTTGCCCTAAAGGAAGTGAGGGGCAGAGTGAAGAATCCCAGTGCAGCTCAGTGGGCCCAGATATGGGCCTTTCCATAGGCTAAGGCATACCCACTTCACCTCCACCAGACTTCTATCCCCACTGCTGTTCCCAGCCCCCAATTCCTGCAGCAGGAAACCCCAGTGGTCTGGCTCTGGCACTGGGAGTAGAAGGCACCTGAAGGGCTGGCTGGGTGAGTGAGGACAGGTGACCTTTAAAAACAAAATGACACCATGGGGTGGGGAAGCAGGTCATGCAGCTGTGGCAGCTGACAGGGCCCACTCCTCTATGGCACAGGTGGACATGGGATGGCCATTTCTCCAGAAGTGAGGAAGCCCAGATCCCAACAGAATACTTTCTCAAAATTGTTTTTGGTACAAAATAAATGCAAAGAAGATATAGGGTGGGGTGCTGTGGAGGCCGGGCCAGCCACCCTCCCCAGACCTTAGATCATAGCGATGCTCTCAGGGGCACAGTTGAGGTGAGTGGAGGTGCTGCTGCTCCCAGAGGACTTGCAGGCCCGGCCAGGGGTAGGTTGTAGTGCAGCCACCAGTGTGTCTGAGGAGACTGCCCCAAACTCATAGCTGAAGGTGCCATAGAAAATGAGGATATCGATGACACACACCCACTCACACAAGGCTGCCCCATGTTGCAGCTGAGAACTCTCATGGACAAAGAAGACTCCACCTGAAAGGGGGCTAAGGAAATGTTCAGTAGGACATACGGAAACCTGGCAACAACCTTTCTGCAGTCCCAGGCCTCACCTCCCCAAAGGGAGCAGACCACATGGCAGAGTTAGGCCTCCCTCCCCCTCATCCTCTTGGGAGGGAGAAAGGTTGAGCTAGAGGATGAGTTCCCGGCTGCCCCATCACAGAAGGATATTGAGGACCAGGGTGATGAAGGCTATGACAGCCAGCACACTTCGAAGATAGGCCACAGCCAGGTCCAGGGGGGCGGTGGCCCCTTGGTAGGAGAGAGCACAGTGCAGGCAGACAAACAGCAGCCCCGCAGGGAAGGCTACGCCAGCTCCAATGTAGTGCAGAGACCTGGCATGATCCACCTGGGCTCAGAGAAGGGTCAGTCGGTGATGTGGCTGTAGCCAAACCCCACCACCCCTCCTTCAATGGATCTTCTCTCTCCCTCTTCCTTTCTCCCCCTCCTTTCTCATTCCCTCCTTCCAGCCCCAACCTTGAGGTGCCACTCCCTGTAGGCAGCCCGGCCTTGTTAGGTAAAGTTCAAGGTTTGTGGGGGAGAAGGGGAAGCACCTGAAAATTGCCGACCACCAAGAGGCCTGCGGCGTTGGTGCAGCCAGTGATGAGCGCCGTGGTGTTAACCCAAGAGTGCCGACTCTGCTCCAGGAGCTGCCCATAGCGCAGGAGGCAGATCAGGGCCACTGGGGGAGGAGAGCAAGGTTGGGGCATTCCTCCAGCCCGGGCCCCACCCAACAAGCCTGTCAGCTTCGCGCTCCCCACCGCACTGGTGCTCCTGCCCCATCTTAGAGGCAGAAAGGGAACAGACAGGCCGGTGGTGAACTAGGTTTCCTCAGGCTCCAGCCAGCAGGGTGGCTGTGTGGGAGTCAGCCTTTGACCTTCAAGGAAGGGGAGAGAAGTTGCCTCTATTGCCTTAGCCCTTGGTGGGGAGGGCTGCACGAAGGGCTTCCTGGGCCTTTCTGCATGGGAGCACTGGGCTGGGCAGGAAGGGTCAGGGCTAAGGGTACAACTCACCCATGAAAGCACCCATGTTGCCAATGAGGCTGAAGAGGCAGCTTTCTGGGGGATAGGAGCCACACTTGCTGTGAGGAGGGGGAAGGACAGAGTAAGCGGGGGCAGGAGGCCCGGGGGGCCCCCATTCTGGCTCACTGGCTCTCCCCTGCTTTACCTGCACCTGCTCCTTAGCAGGTAGGCCACTGATTTATGTGAAAAGCCAGGGTCCCTCATGAACAACTGGTTCCAGGCTGAGCCACCAAAGGAGAGCTCATGTGTGTGAGAGAGAAGGGAGTGCCCAGGAGTGTTCGGGCAACGCTGAGACTCTTTGCTGAGCCCTGCAGCTGGTCTGGCTATCCTTGAGCCAGTACACGGGCTGGGCAATCTGAGAGCTTGAGCTTAAATCTGGGTGCCTCCACTTATTATCTGTGTGATCTGCATGAGTAATTTTGAGCCTGTTTCCTCACCTATAAAATGATGACAACAACAGCTGCCTCCTACCGGGAGGATGAAAAGAGACAATGCATATAAAGCGCTCAGCAGAGTGCCTGCCCCATAGTAACTGCCAAGTAGTATTGTTATTAAGTGGCCCTTAGGATATTTATTATTCCTGAGACCCAAGGACAGCTCTTTGCTTGAGGGGTTGTCTGGGAGGACCTTAGATCTCCCTGACCTGCCCAGTGTCCCTAACCTGCCCAATGTCCAGGCCTTACCTGATGAGGGGGACATCGTCCAGGGTGCAGCAGGTCTTGGGGCCCCCTTGCTCAGCAGGGTCAGGAGAGCAGGACTCGTTGTAGGACCTGGCAGGTGGGACAGGGAGTAGACTGGGGGAAGGGACTGCCCCTAGGCCCTTGGCCTATAGCCTCAGACCTCATAGGGGACTCTCTCCCAGACTTCCCCTGCAGGGACAAAAGATCCTACTCCCCAGGGCCTGCCTGAAGCAGTAGCCAAAGGGGCAAAAGGATGGTGGGAAGTGGGTAGGTGCCATGAAGCCATGCCTAGGGACCAATTTCCGAGAAGAGCAGTGAGGCTCAGCAGTCTGGCTGGGCCCAAGAGGGGACAGAGATGAAGGAAGCTTTAGAGTGAGGCTGTCTGCAGTGCTTCATACCAGTTCTCCACGGGGCATACATGGTGGTTCATCACAGCCATGGCATACCTGTGGGAACAGAACTGTCATCCTGCCCCCATGCCTCTCCTGGCCCAGCCTTCCCAAGCCCCTCCTTAACCCACCCCACAACCCTTTTCTTCCATCTTGATTTCTGGGCCCCATTCAGCCTCATTGTTGCTGGGGACTCAAGATGGGGGCCTTGAGGCTTGATGCCACACCAGCATCCGCAGCATGGCCCCCAGCTAGAGGCCCTGTGGAAGTTGCTTTGGCTAGCTAGAAATATATTTGTCAGGGTCACCCTGGTGGACAGCAGTGGTGCCAGCTTGTCTCAAGGGGCTGTGTGCCCAGGCACCAGGCCAGGCTTTGGAGAAAGCCAGAGTGACCCTGGGTACCACCCTAGAGCCTACAACAGGCCCAGGGACTTTGTGTGTGACAAGCTCCTGTTGCCCCCCACCCCCGGACCCTGATTTACTCACACAGTCCATATGCCAGTGATGGAGAACGCTGACAGGCTGACAGGCAGGAGGATCCAGGCGGTCATGAGGGAGGGGAGCCAGGGTGGTGGTGGTGTGGGGGGGAGGACAAGAGGTAGATGGGGAAGTGGGGGCGGACCAGCTACCTTGAGATGTTTCTGCCACAACCATCAGCTGCCCTGGCCTGGTGGAGAGAGGCAGATCAAAGTCCAGTTGTGGGTGACTGGCCAGGAAGGGGGAGGGTAAAGGAGGTCAACACCTTATCCAGCGCTCCTGTTGGGTCTCAGAGCGTCCAAAGTTTGGGCTGACCCCATGCCAGAACGTAGACACCCACTGGCATTGGGGGCCTCCGCGGTCAACCCAAATGCCACCGGCATGCTGAGAGGACACATAGGCGAATCGTAACATCTGGAAGGGAGTTACCCTCCTGAAGGACCAGGGCTGGGAGAAGGGCTGGACAACCGATGAGGCAACGCCAAGGAGAGGCTGGGTGCGGGCCCAGTGGAGCGGTGGCGAGGCGGCGGAGCGCAGGCAAAACCACCTGACCATCGGCGCCCTGGGCAAGGGGCGGGTTCACGCGGGAAGCCCGGCCCGGCACCCGCTCGCCTGGGCGCGGGGACCCCGGCTGGGGCAGGTGACCCTCGGGGACCCGGGACGCGAGACTCCCCAGGTTATTCCTGGAAGCCCAGAGGAAAGGAAGGAGCCCAGTACGCACCTCCCGGGAGCGCCCAGCCGCCGCCGCGCCCTGCTCGGCCCCCTCGTGGCGCCGACTCCAGCTGCGGCCCTCGGAGCAGCCCTGAAAGGTTTAAAGGGCCGAGCGGCCCCGCCCCTGGCGGCCCCAGGCCTAGCCGCGCCGCCCGCCGGGACGTGGAGTCCGCGCAGCCCCGGCCCCGGCGCCCGCGCCCTGCCGGAGACTACAACTCCCGAGCCCCCGCGCCCGCGTCACGGGGGAAACGTGGGCGGCGTCCCAACTTCGGAGGACCTGGGCGCGGAGGGCTGTGGTCTGAAGACCGCTCTAAAACCGAGATGCCTAGGGGTTCCGTTTATCCTGTTCCTGCGGGGGAAGCGCCGGCAGGTGGGGACCTCGGGGTAACCCTCATTCCAGCTCTACCTGGGACTGTCGCCGTGCACGTGGCTGGAGGAGCGTCCCTCCGCCACCGCGCACATTTTGCAGCCTGCACCGGCTAACGGTGAGTCCTCTAGGACGCTCTCTCAACGTGTCGCCCCATGCCTGCCTCTGGCCGGGGCTGCGGTGGGTCCAGAGAAGCAGACACAAAGCCTTGGCTGTTTCTTAAATCCAAGCGCTTATGCGTCCTGTGGCTCAGCAAACTCCGGAGGAGGGCAGCTTTCATCAGATACTTTTTGCTTTCCTGCGTACAAGTACACAGTGTACTAGCCAGAAATCAATGTCCAAGACGTGTTTCCCGACTGGTCAACACTTACCTGAAATAAGGCGGCAGAGAACAGAGGACATCAATTCTAAATAGACACATGTAGGTGTAAGTGTAGAGTACGTAAGGATTAACCTGACCAGTGTTGATAAGCAAAGAGGGGAAGGTGAGAAACCTGGAGGAATCGGGGAAAAGGAAACAGGATAGTGAGGGGAAAATTACTGACCAGCTTCACAAAAAATTAGAGGCTACGAGTGCACTCCTGGATGTTTCTTAAATGATTGCAAGGGTGGAAATACTTTCACATATCAGAAGTGTGCCTGGCACTCTGTCTTGAAGGTGGTCCCAGCATCTCTTGGAGCCCTTGTGTGATGACACTTGGGCATATCACCTGAATGGTGCATGGGCGCAGGCTGCCAAGTGTGGGGAGCTGAAGTTTGGTAACATTGGTGAGGCAAAGGTTATGTGCAACAAGAAGGCCCTGTGCTTTAGAGAAGTAGACATAATGAGAATAGAGAATAAACCACACAATGACTTGAAGATAGAGCAGAATAGACTGACTGCACAATGACTTGAAGAGGGAGAAACCTTCTTGGACCCAGTGGAAAGTAGAAATGGAAGCAGAAAACCTGTTGGTGAGCCCTTTTCTTTTCCTTCTGAGACAGAGTTTTGCTTTTCTTGCCCAGGCTGGAGTGCAATGGTGCCATCTTGGCTCACTGCTACCTCTGTGTCCTGGGTTCAAGCGTTTCTTGTGCCTCAGCCTCCTGATTAGCTGGAATTACACGCCTGGCTAATATTTTGTATTTTTAGTAGAGATGGGGTTTCACCATGTTGGCCAGGCTGGTCTTGAACCCCTGATGTCAGATGATCTGCCACCTTGGCTTCTCAAAATGCTGGGATTACAGGTGTGAGCCATCGTGCCTGGCCAGGGGAGCCTTTTTCTTAATCACATCAGGACAAGTAGTTAAAACAGGGCCAAGAAGTATGGCTATGTAGTGATCACTGTTCAAGCACACCTGGCTGAATGAACCAATGGGGGATAAAATCCAGCCCACTTGCCGCTGGCTATGCTTTGTGCCTCAGGACAAATGTGCACTTCTTGCTAATTGACAGGAACCATCTTCCTGCCCAACTGTATTCCCATGGGGAGGCACCTTCTTTTTTTTTTTTTGGAGACAGAGCCTCGCTGTGTTGCTCAGGCTGAAGTGCAGTGGTGCAATGTTGCCTCACTCCAACCTCCACCTCCCGGGTTCAAGGGATTCTCCTGCCTTGGCCTCCCAAGTAGCTAGGATTACAGGCACATGACACCATGCCTGGCAAATTTTTTGTATTTTTAGTAGAGATGGGGTTTCACCATGCTGGCCAGGCTGGTCTATTTTTTTTTTTTTTTGGAGACAGAGTTTCACTCTTGTTGCCCAGGTTGGAGTACAGTAGTGCCATCTTGGCTCATCGCAACCCCTGCCTTCTGGGTTCAAGTGATTCTCCTGCCTCAGCTTCCCAAATAGTTGTGATTACAGGCATGCACCACCACACCCCAGCTAATTTTGTATTTTTAGTAGAGGCGGGGTTTCTCCATGTTGGTCAGGCTGGTCTTGAACTCCTGACTTGAGGTGATCCACCTGCCTTGGCCTCCCTAAGTGCTGGGATTACAGACCTGAGCCATGGCGCCCGGCCCACAGGGTAGTCTCAACTCAGGACCTCAGGTGATATGCCTGCCTTGGCCTCCCAAAGTGTTGAGATTACAGGTGTGAGCCACCACTCCTGGCCTTGAGTAGGCACATTCTTATCTGCCCAATGGGGCTGTGAACCCTAACTGGAAGCTTTGTAATACTTAACACTGTGTCTTCTTGAGCTGGGTTTGAGTCCCCATCCAATCAAGATGAAGGCCCAAGAGGACTATTCAAGTTCTAACATGATGTAGGGGCAAGGCATAGTACTCCAGATCTGGGACATGAGGCAGCTTTGGGCTTAATATGACAATCTAATAATTCCTAAAATAGAATTATCCCAGGATAGAGCTCCGTATGACAGAAGGGCTCTTCATAGGTAGTTGGTAGGGGGAACAGTGTATAAGTAGGACCAGATGTCTTTAAAAAGGCCTTCCAATTCTAATGCTACATGAATCTGTCTAGTTGTTATGTTCCAACAGAGACAGCTCTTAAAATAGTCTGACAAAGCAAGAGATGAGATTTCCAGTGCTGATTCGGTGGTGGAATGACTTCAGGGCAGATATTTAACCTCCACTTCCCCGTGTACACAAGTGATTTCACAACTTTTGGCAAAAACAGTGCTATAAAAATAGTAAGTTTATTAAAAAAAAAAAAAGTTTATTTGTTAAAAAAAAGAATACTGTATTTGAAAAGTACCTTCCTTCTGGGATTTTCAAGTAATTTGCACACTACATTTTATTCATCTACACAGCAGAAACATTGGAAATGAGTAAACTGATGAACATATAGCTTTTTATACATTTAACACAACCAGTGCAACCAGTCTCTCATTCTCCTGGCTCTGAGAAGGCAGAGAAGCCCTTTACTTAGGTCTTCAATTCTAGCATTACTCCAACTCCTACGGAGATTTCAGGTGGGTGCCTATGGCTTTATGACCATCTGATTCCTCAGGGACAGGACAGGAATTCAGCAAGGGAGCTTAAAATATTTTAAGTAATTGTCAACATTCCATGGTGACTCTTCCCAAAAATCTAGTGGTAGGAAAGTCATCTGTACTTATTCCTCTTTCTGTACACAGAGGCCTCATTTAAATTTGTGATCCTGCTGGGGATCCATTATCTAGCCATTTAGAGATTCTGTCAAATGCACAGCAGGTTAGGTACTCACCATCCCAAAGGGCTTCCTCCCACCTGCCTGGGGCCAATCTCTAGTTGACGGTGCCCCTCAGAGTGCACCATGGAGATGGAATGTCCCTTCCAGAGAGACTTTTACACAGGGAAAAGCATTTGTTATTGCCCACATTGGGCCTACTGGCTGGCTGGGCTCCAGAGGCTCCTACTCTCACTTGGTACAAAAAGCTTTACATTCCTTTCCCTTCTTATATTACATTCTTCAAAGACTTCCATGCTTGCCAGCTGGATACAACTAAAGCTTTAGTATTTACTCTTGCACAGCCCAAAGCCCTTGCAAACCCAGCTTCCTTCTATCAGTAACATCACCCATTGTGGCCCAGGAACCACAAAACCTTAAAATATAGGCTTAAATATTTGGAGAACATTCCATATTGAATGGGCATGATATGCCTATCAGATTTTTTTTTTTTTTAAAGACGTAATTACATCATATCTAGTCAAATGAGTGGATTCTAAAGCAGCCTGCTGGGAAGTTCCACTTAGTCTAACGCTGTTACAACTGTACAACACAGCACTGGACAGTGTTCTTTGGGACATCTGTGGAAAATGCTCCGGAACATGCTCCTTGATGGGAAACACTAATTTTTGAAAGAAGTAGATGTCTGGAGGCAGGTCTGGTGAATAAACTGGATAGTACTGCCTTGGACCCCCAGCTGACGGGTGGCAGTAAGCAATGAGGATAGGCTATAAGGCTTTAACTGGCTACGGGCCATCCTTTGGCAGGCATTTCAGACACACCTGGAGAAAGGGCAGTAGCATCTCTGATAGGCCAGCTCTAAGGAAGCTTAGTGCTTAATATAGTCACACTGCACAAATCAGCTTAGAATGCTCTCTTGGGTGGAAAATATTAAGTGTATATACACTTGATAAGCAAAGTTCCTCAAGAAAAAAGTTTAATAGCAAGGAGTTCCCATCAGTCCCCTACCTGAGAGGGTCTCTGTGAGGATTATCACAACAAACACATAAAAGGATACAATAGGTACTTATTAAATGTTGCCTTCCTTTTACATCTTCCTTTTTTTTTTTGGAGATGGAGTCTCTCTCTGGTGCCTAGGCTGGAGTGCAGTGGCATGACCTCAGCTCACTGTAACCTCTGGCTCCCGGGTTCAAGTGACTCTCCTGCCTCAGCCTCCCGAGTAGGTGGGACTATAGGCGCGTGCCACCATGCCCAGCTAATTTTTTGTATTTTTAGTAGAGACAGGGTTTCACCTTGTCAGCCAGGATGGTCTTTTTATTATTATTATTTTTTAATTTTTAATAAGACGGGGTTTCACCATGTTGGTCAAGCTGGTCTTGAACTCCAACCTCAGGTGATCTGCCTGCCTTGGCCTCCAAAGTGCTTGGATTACAGGCGTGAGCCACCGTGCCCAGCCCCAGGATGATCTTGATCACCTGACCTTGTGATCCACCTGCCTCAGCCTCCCTACCTCTTCCTTTACTTAAGATCAGTTCAAGAGCTGGAAGACTAGAATGACTGACTGGTTCTCTGACGAGGAAGAACAAGGGTGGAGTTTGGCAGAGCCTCCTTGACCTAGGAGGCTTTGGAGGGTAGTCAACATTAGAAGTCAAAAGGCACTTCTAGCCTAGCTGCCTAAGTGGAGGACAAAGACTTTCTCCTTTCAAAGGAGAGCTGAGCACAGGATTGGCAAGTTTAAGGCACTTAACCTTGGACCAGCTCTGTGAGTCTGGTCCGTGGCCACTTTCACAACCACTTATCCACTTCACTTACTACTCTCCCGGCATTCTTTGGCATTGCAAGCTGTGGCTTGCAACACTTCCATGACGTAATCGAAGTAGCTGTCTTGCAGGATAGATTTTCTGGGGCATAGAGAACAAACCAACAGTGTCATCAGGTGTCTTGACATCCTGATGTGGAGAAACCCCTGGGGCAGGGGCTATGGTTTCAGGAAATCTCAGTTCTCAAAGGCTTAAAGCCACATTTCAAGGCACTGAGGTTAGGCTGATATGCTGCAAAACAAGTGCCTTGGAACTTCTATAGAGGAGGGGGAGGATGTCTTGTGGAATTCAGACCTAAGCCTAACTCTGCATTAAAAAAATGTTCACTGCATGAGAGCAGTGGTATTCCTAGGGATCTTTATGCTAAGGATCTGAGTTATATACTCATGGGAGGTAGGAAAGAAGGCCTCATTTCATTCCCTCTGGCATGTTGTCAACCAGGCAATTATTGCTAATACTGACTTTCCCTTTGTAGGTATGTTCAAAACTGAAGTCACAACTTGAGAGTAAGTTCCCACTTGTTTTGATAATTCCCTTTTAGTCTGAGCAGAGGACAGTCTGTTCACAGCTAGGAATGAAGTTGAAAGTTGGACTTCTGTAAGAAATCTTTGCAGTTTAGCACCAACATCTTCCTAGGTCTCCTATCTAGACAGTGCAAAGCAGTGGAACATGCGAGAAATGAAAAAGCCATGGAAAGGGAGGGAGACATGCTTGCAAATAGGCCTCAAAAATGGAGGTCTCCCACTTTATTGGTATCAGAATTACTTGGAGAGTTTGTTAGAAGGGTAGATCCCCAGAACCCCCCTACTTCCAAAGTCCTGAGCAGCTGGAGGTACACAGTCATGTTGAAGGGGGAGAATGGATGGATTCTATCTGAGGCAGAAAGATGAGGGAAAGGAACAAAGAAAAAGGGCTGAAAAAAAGGTCTATGAATACATGGGTAGAAATGAGCAAAAGCACAGAAGAACCATAAAATAACAAACATGGCTCATGCAGTTGAGTGGAACAGCAGCAGCCAGGCATATGACCTTGGTGAGAAAGCACCATGTTGGCACGAGGCTTCATAAATCCTGGTTCTCCCTGGAGTCTCCGCTTCTAGAACACCACGTTAGCCACACAAAATTCTCAAAAAAAATTCCAGAATATCAGGCTGGGCAAATGGGTCAACATATAAGAAAGAATGACTGCAAGGCAGGCCAGGTGTAGTCCTGCAACACCCTATGGATGCAGCACCTCTGGGGGTCTCAAGATCAGACAAACTGGTCCTGATACCCCCAAACTAAGTATGAGCTCCCTGGGCAGAATTCTTCCGAGTGCAGTGAATCCAGCCTGGAGAGAACACCTTCAACATGGTCAGTGTCGGCTCTGGCGCTTTGCAATCTCCTCCTGGATACGCAACTTGAGGGCTTCTCGCATGGGTGGATCCAGAGGCGTGCGTGCTGACACCTCTTCACTCACCCTTCCAGGGTCATCGCCCTATGTGGAGGAAGTCAGGAGGCTCAGGGCCTGGCCTCTTCCAGAAAGGTGACCTGCCCTTCCCTAGACAACATTCTCACAGAACTCCATTTAGCTCAGGGCTTTTTGCCAGCACCTATCATTTCACAGGTGTCCCCTATAATAGTGATTCTCCACTGGGGTCCAAGAGCCCTCCCTGTTCCCCTACTGAGAATCACTGTGAGATGGGAGCGAGTTGTGCTCAAAAGCAGTGCTTGCCAGTCCTAGGCTCACATGTGGAGCAGATGCTTCCCACTGGGGTTCCTGAGGAAAACAGGGCTCAGGGTCTGACAATGATTACTACCATGGCCTAGGACCTTCAGGCTGCAGCTGTTTCCACCAGGCATACCTGATACACGATAACTGATGTGACCTCTCCACTGTCTGCCTCGTACTCTAAGCAGAAGAGCTGGTGGCCAGAAGGCTCCAGCTCGGAGCCTCCACTACTGCTGCTTTCACTGGATTCTTCATAGTCTGGGTTTCGTGGGTGGGCAGAGACATCTGGAAGGATGAACCACAGTAAGAAGAGGGGTATGCTACCGAAGGCCCTGTCCATAGAGATGATGCAGGAAAATATATGGTTAAGAAAGCCCCAATTTTCTTATGGGTTCAGTGTAAGTGGTTTTTTTTGTTTTGTTTTGTTTTTTTTTTTTTTTTTTGAGATGGAGTCTTGCTCTGTCGCCCAGGCTAGAGTTCAGTGGCACAATATAGGCTCACTGCAACCTCCAACTCCCAGGTTCAAGTGATTCTCCTGCCTCAGCCTCCAGAGTAGCTGGGATTACAGCCGCCCGCCACCACACCTGGCTAGTTTTTGTATTTTCAGTAGAGATGGGGCTTCACCATGTTGTCCAGGCTAGTTTCAAACTCCTGGCCTCAAGAGATCTGCTCACCTTGGCCTCCCAAACTGCTAGGATTACAGGTGTGAACCACCATGCCTGGCCCAGCCTAAGTGTTTGGTGTGCTGCCAATCAAGAACTTATTTACCTTTCCATCCCTGTTCTGAGGACAGCACAGTCCCATCACACAGTAGGTACACAATGCACATTTGTCTAGCAAAAAGTTCTGGAAAGCAGTAGAAGGGTAGACAGAGCTCTGTCTGGGTTCAAAACCAGGCTCTGCCATTTACTAAGCTGAGATCTTGGGCAAGTTTAACTTCTCCGTGCCTGTTTCCTGACTGTGAAACAAATATAAGCATCTCATCTTATGAGGTTGTATAAAGACTCAATGAACTGATATACATAAGATCTAAAAGCACCTGAAATAATGCCTAACAAAGGCAGGGTGTGGTGGCAACATACTTGCAATCCCAGCACTTTGGGAGGCTGATGCGGGCAGATCACCTGAGCTCAAAGAGTTCAAGATCAGCCTGGGCAACGTGGCGAAACCCCTTCTCTACAAAAAATACCAAAATTAACCGGCGTGGTGTCATACGCCTGTGGTACCAGCTACTCGGGAGGCTGAGGCAGAATCCCTTGAGACCTGGAGGCAGAGGCTGCAGTGAGCTGAGATCGCACCCTTGCACTCCAGACTGGTGACAGAGCAAGACACTGTTGCAAAATAAATAAATAAAACAACTTAAAAAAAAAAAAGTAATAATGCTTAACAAAAATTGAGTGTCATGTTAATCACTGTGATATCTAGGTCGCAGGGAAGCTGGGGAAAGGCCATTTACTGGGTTCATTCCACAATTATGTGCTGGTCGCTCATCGCTGTGCCAGACTTTCTCTTTGCTAGGTAACGGAGCACCTTACTAAAATGCAGCACGGTAGGGCAAACCGGCAGATAAACTTCTTGCCGGCTCCCAGATACTCTCTGTGACAGTGATGCTTAACTGGGGGCTTATGAGTCGTCCCAGTTCTTGGGAAGAATCACTCAGCGGAGATTTGGGAGCGTTGAGGTGGAGGTACCGGGAAGAGACGAGGTGAGCTGAACCTTAGGAATAAGAAGTGGTTTTTCCCTACAGAGAAGGGGAGTGCGTTGCAGAAAGAGCGCGCGGGATTGAGGTAGGCGGGGCGGGCGGCCTCACCTCGGTGTCGCGGCAGGTACACCTGCAGGTCTGGCTTGCGGGGCCGCGTCGGCGCGGGCGTGTGCCGCCTCCTCACCTTCTCCTTGGCCGCCTGCTTCACCTTCTTGTCGTAGTCGTCCCTGCGGGGAGCCGAGCGGGAGTCAGGGGCTGTCGGGCCGGGCCCGGCCAGGCCAAGAGTGGCGAAGTGGCGAAGCGGCGCAGGGCGGGGCGGTACCGGGCGATCTGGTTCCGTCGGATATGGTGCACGAAGCCGTGGTTCATGTCCAGCCGCCCCCCAGGCTTGCAGCAGTGCCCCGGCCGAGAATGCGGCCCCGTCTCCATCCGGAGCCGGGGACGCAGAGTCGCCGGCGCCTCGACGGCCCCGACAACCGCCACCCGTCCACAGAGGTCCGCGTCGCCCCTCGCTCAGCTTCCGGCCCCACGCCCTGACTTCCGGTCTGGGAGCCCCTGCCTGGCCGAGCGACGCTGCGCGCGGAGTTTTCGGGTTGGGTCGGATGGGGTTGGTTATGCTTAACTTCCACGGCCCGGACAGGGCTTTTGTTTTTCCGTAACATATCAATAGGAAACAAGGACTTCGGCTTACAGAAAATTCAGAAAAATGCAAATCATCTATTAACACAACTGGATGTTTACGGTGGTGCCTTCCTTTTTTCTGGTAATAGGATGCTGTGCAGCCATCACCAGCTGTGTGACGTTGGTTGATTCTGTAACCCCGCCGCGCCTCACTTTCCTCATTAGTAAATGGAAACACCTGAAACACCTATCTCAAATAGATTGTGAGGCCTTGAAATGCTCCCACAGGGCACACAGCGGCGCCCAGGCTGCAAGCTCCGTGAAGGCTCTCCTGGCCAGGCTCGTCTCGCATCCAAGGCGCTGATGGCTTAACTATCCCCGCCGGGAGGACCCAGGGTTTTCAAGAGACCTATGGGAGTATTTTCTTTCTTTCTTTTATTTTTTGAGACAGACCTTTTCGCCCAGGCTGGAATGCAGTGGCACGATCTCGGCCCACTGCAACCTTCGCCTTCTAGTTTCAAGCAATTCTCCCATCTCAGCCTGCCGAGTAGCTGGGATTACAGGCGTGGACTACCACGACCGGCCTATTATTTTCTTATTTATTTTTTCTTTTTCTTTCTTTTTATTTTTTTGAGAAGGAGTCTCGCTCTGTCACCCAGGCTGGAATGCAGTGGCGCGATCTTGGCTCACTGCAACCTCTGCCTCCTGGGTTCAAGGTTCAAGCCATTCTCCTGCCTCAGCCTCCCGAGTAGCTGGGATTACAGGCTCCCCCTACGACACTCAGCTAATTTTTGTAATTTTAGTAGGAACCAGGTTTCACCATGTTGGCTTGTTTCGGACTCCTGACCTCAGGTGATTCGCCCGCCTCAGTAGTAGTCCCAAAGAGCTGAGATTACAGGCCGAGCCACCCCTCCTGGCCCATTTTTTTCCCTATTTTTTTTGACTACTGAGTTCACATCACAGCATGTATAATTCTCAAGTCCTTTTTTAAAAAGTCAAAATCAGGAATTCATGATTAGGACAGGGACAAACAACTGGGTGTGGTGGCTCACTCCTGTAATTCCAAAACTTTGGGATGCCAAAGTGGAAGTATCACTGGAGCCAGAAACTTGAGACTAACCTGGGCAACACAGTGAGACCTTATCTCTACAAGAAAAAAAGTATATTAAAAAAAAAAAGAAAAAGAACAGGGACCAATGGTGGTCCAGCCACCCAATGGAACATTACTGAGCAATCAAAAAACAACGATCTGTAGCTGAACAACATGGGTAGATAATAAAGCAAATACGCCCAGTGAAACAAGCCAGAGACTCTGTATGATTCCATTTATATAAGACTCTAGGAAGTGCAAACTAATCTATAGTGACTGAGAGATCAATTGATTTTTGTGGGGATTCTCTAGGAGGAAGAAGATATCTTTGGGGCTGGGTAGATTCTTCTTTTTCTTTTTTGAGACAGAGTTTTGCTCTCGTTGCCCAGGTTGGAGTGCAATAGCGTGATCTCAGCTCACTACAGCCTCCGCCTGCCGGGTTCAAGCCGATTCTCCTGCCTCAGCTTCCTGAGTAGCTGGGATTACAGGCATGCACTAACACGCCTGGCCAATTTTGTATTTTTAGTAGAGATGGAGTTTCTCCATGTTGGTCAGGCTGCTCTCGAACTCTTGACCTCAGGTGATCCACCTAGGCCTCTGAAAGTGCTGGGATTACAGGCATGAGCCACTATGCCTGGCCAAGGGGCTGGGTAGATTATTTAAAAAAAAAAAAATTTTTTTTTGAGGCAGAATCTCACTCTGTTGCATAGGTTGGATTGCAGTGGCGCAATCACTGCTCACTGTAGATAGACTCCACCTCTCAGGCCCAAATGAACCTCCTGCCTCAGCCTCCTGAATAGCACACCACCATGGTGAACGTCACAATGCCCAGCTAATTTTTCAATTTTTTTGCGGGGACAGGGTTTTCCTATGTTGTCAACGCTAGCTTTGAACTCCTGACCTCAAGTTATCTTCCTGCCTCAGGCCTCCTATAATCCCTCTAGGATTATAGGTGTGAGCCACTGTGCTGTGCCCAGATCCCTTCTCTTGACTGTGGTGATGGCTTCATGGGTGTGTATGTTACAGGAAAGGGATCTGGATTCAGACCCCATGGGAGGGTTATTGGATCTTGTGCAAGAAAGAATTCAGGGTGAGTGCTAGTACAAACTAAAAGGAAGTTTATTAAGAAAGTAAAGTAGCCAGGTGTGGTGGCTCACCCCTGTAATCCCAGCACTTTAGAAGGCAGAGGCGGGTGGATCACTTGAGGTCAGCAGTTTGAGACCAGCCTGGCCAATATGGTGAAACTCTGTCTCTACTAAAAATACAAAAATTGGCCGGGGGTGGTTGCAGGTGCCTATAATCCCAGCTACTCAGGAGGCTGAGGCATGAGAATCATTTGAACCCATTGCACTGAGCTGAGATCTCGACATTGCACTCTAGCCTGGGTGACAGAGCGAGACTCTGTTTCAAAAAAAAAAAAAAAAAAAGTAAAGTAGTGAAAGTACAGCTGCTCCATAGACAGAGTAGGGTGTTCCTGAGAGTGAGAGGAGGAACAGGTCCACCCTGGCTACAATGCTTATTTATATATAGGATAAAAAGATCATACGGAGATGTGTTCTGCTACAAGGGTTTGTGATAAAGGATTAATTTTCTTAATTACTATATTTTGCAAGAAGCAATATTATTATCTTTAAAGCAAAATTAGGAATACATTTATTCTCTAGGTATTGGGATAGTAGGACACTCCCAAGTCTGGATCTGTTTAGTAAACGTTAGTTCTCTGTTCTCTTAACCGTAAACATCTAGAGGCTAGGAATATCTAACCTTCTGGAAATACAACCGAGCAAATCCCAGCTTCATTTTCCTAACCCTCACTCAAGATAGAGTTGCTCTGGTTCGAATGCCTCTGACATATACTTCGAGTCAGAATTCAGTAAATTACACACTTTATTTATTTTATTTTATTTTATTTTCCTGAGACAGAGTTTCGCTCTTGTTGCCCAGGCTGGAGTGCAATGGTGCAATCTCGGCCTATTGCAACGTCCATCTCCCAGGCTCCAGTGAGTCTCCTGCCTCAGCCTCCCGAGTAGCTGGGATTACAGGCGCCCACCACCACGCTAATTTTTGTACTTTTAGTAGAGACGGGGTTTCGCCATGTTTGTCAGGCTGGTCTTGAATCCTGACCTGAGGGGATCCGGCGGCCTCGGCCTCCCGAAGTGCTGGGATTACAGGCGTGAGCTACTGCGCCCGTCTTAAATTGCACACTTTAAACATTTGTTGTATATCAATTATATCTCAATGGAAAGGTTCAAACAAGCAAACAAGTTCAAGGCAGGTCTTGAGGTTAGAGTTTTATTAGCTTCATGGTAAATCTGCCTCTATCGGGCGTTTGCGTTTTCAAGATACCGACAACCCTCTAAATGTAGGATTAAGGCCAGGCGTGGCGACTCATGCCTGTAATCCCAGCACTTTGGGAGGGTGAGACCGGTGGATCGCAAGGTCAGGAGTTCACGACCAGCCTGGCCAAGATGGTAAAACCCCGTCTTACTAAAAATACAAAAATCAGCCGGGTGTGGTGGTGGGCACCTGTAATCCCAGATACTCTGGAGGCTGAGACAGAGAATTGCTTGAACCAGGGAGGCGGAGATTGCAGTGAGCCAGGATCGCGCCACTGCACTCCAGCCTGGGCGACAGAGCGAGACTCCGTCAAATGAATGAATGAATGAATGAATGAATGAATGAATGTAGGACTAGAGTCTTCAAGGGATGATCTGGGGATGTCGCCTACTTTTCCCGTGCAGGATTGTCAGCTTCCAAGTCGCGGAGACTGTGGGAAATGACCTCGCGATGGTGGTTTCGAGCCACAAATCTGGGGCTGAATGACAGCTTCTTTTATTCAGAAAACTGTCACGGGTAAAGGTTCCTAAGTGAACTGTAAATGAAGGGTAAAAGGGCGGTAGGCCCACAGAATATTCTCAGGGGCACACCCAGCAGCGAGGAAGCCACGGCAGCACCGCCCACAAATTTCCTGCAGAGTGATTTGTCCCTAGTGGCGACTCGTAGAGAGCTCGGCGCTCGATACCAGCCCCGCTCCTGATTGGCTGTGTGCCGCGCGCTCAAGCGTGCCTGGCGCCTGCGCTGGGTACTCGGCCGGTAGTGGCGATGTCCGGTCGGTCTAAGCGGGAGTCTCGTGGTTCCACCCGCGGGAAGCGAGAGTCCGAGTCGCGGGGCAGCTCCGGTCGCGTCAAGCGGGAGCGAGATCGGGAGCGGGATCCCGAGGCGGCGAGCTCTCGGGGCAGCCCTGTGCGCGTGAAGCGGGAGGTCGAGCCAGCGAGCGCGCGCGAGGCCCAGTCTTCTGTTATCTCATTTGTGCGGGTGAAGCGGGAGCGCGAGATCGATGAGGACTCGGAGCCTGAGCGGGAGGTGCGAGGTGCGCGGGGCTGGGCTAGGCGCTAGAGCTCCTCCTTCATGCCTTTTTTTCCCCCCCTTTCTCTCTCTCATCTTCCCCTAAGTCCCTGCGCTGGGGTTGGGGTGGGGGTGGAGAAGAGGAGGGATCCGGACTCGACAGTTTCTGCTGTTCGACTTGTTCTGATAAAGACAGTACTCGTCTCCATAACCGTGTGGTATTTCAAACAACGATCATAACAGCAGCTTCCCTTCATCGAATGCCTGATGTGGGCCAGGCTCTGTGCTGATTTTACAAGCGTTACTTCCTTCCTTTTTAAAAAAGAATTTTTTTTGCCATTGTAAGATAGAGGCGAGGCCGGGCGCAATGGCTCACACCTGTAATCCCATCACTCTGGGAAGTCTAGGCGGGTGGATCACCTGAGGTCAAGAGTTCAAGACCAGCCTGGCAAACATGGCGAAACCCCATCTCTACTGCAAATAGAAAAAAATTAGCCGGGCGTGGAGCAGGCACCTGTAATCCCAACTACTCAGGAGGCTGAGGTAGGAGAATCGCTAGAACCCTGGGGGCAGAGGTTGCATTGAGCCGAGATCGCACCACTGCACTCCAGCCTGGGTGACAAAGCAAGACTCCGTCTGAAAAAAAGAAAAAAAGGCCGGGTGTGGTGGCTCATGCCTGTAATCCCAGCTCTTTGGGAGGCCGAGGTGGGTGTTTCACGAGGTCAGGAGTTCGACACCAGCCTGACTGACCAACATGGAGAAACCCCGTCTCATCTAAAAATACAAAAAATTAGCTGTGTATGGTGGTGCAAGCCTATATGAGGCTGAGGCAGGAGAATCGCTTGAACTCTGGAGGCAGAAGTTGTGGAGAGCCGAGATCGTGCCATTGCACTGCAGCCTGGGCAACAAGAGCGAAACTCCGTCTCAAAAGAAAAAAAAAGATGCAAGTCTTATGATGTTGCATAGGCTCTTCTCGAACTCCTGGGCTCAAGTGTTCGACTCGGTTCGGCCTCCCAAAGTGCTGGGATTACAGGCGAGAGCCACCCTGTGTGGCTTTCCTTCAGTTTTTACAAAACCTTAAGAGGTTTTATAATTTCTGGAATCAAGACTATTCATAATGCCTGAGCAATAGGCATTTATACTGAAGTACTGATTATATGGCACTTTTTTAAGCTGACTAAAGTCAAGAGACAATTCTCCATTAGTCTCTTGAGTTTGTGCACATACTGCCCCCACTGCCTGACTGCCTTTGCTCCTATACTCTAGTTAAGGATGCTTGTGTAGTGAGCAGCCTTGGAAGACAGAAATGGTATCTCTACAGAACAAGAAGGAGGCAAGGGCACAACCCGTTATAAACGATTTGGAGGCCGGGCGTGGTGGTGGTGGTGGCTCACGCCTGTAATCCCAGCACTTTGGGAGGTTGAGGCGGGTGGATCACGAGGTCAAGAGATCGAGACCATCCTGGTCAACATGGTGAAACCCCGTCTCTACTAAAAATACAAAAATTAGCTGGGCATGGT
>CAUYQU010050084.1:0-16885 GCA_963574635.1 Cheracebus regulus | reverse complement strand
CTTAAAAAAAAAAAATAGAAGCAATCAAAAGAGAATCTTCTCCAACGAAGTCCCATATCCAATCACCTCTACCAAAATCAACAGAATATACATTCTTCTCAGCACCACATTGCACTCATTCTAAAATTGACCACATAATTGGGAGTAAAACACTCCTCAGCAAATGCAAAAGAATGGAAATCATAACAAACAGTCTCTCAGACCACAGTGCAATCATATTGGAACTAAGGATTAAGAAACTCATTCAAAACTGCACAACTGCATGGAAACTGAACAACCCACTCCTGAATGACTACTGAGTAAATAACAAAATGAACACAGAAATAAATAAGCTCTTTGAAATCAATAAGAACAAAGACACAATGTACCAGAATCTCTGGGACAAAACTAAAGCAGTGTTTAGAAGAAAATTTATAGCACGAAATGCCCACAGAGAAAGCAGGAAAGACCTAAAATTCACACCATAACATCACAATTAAAAGAACTAGAGAAGAAAAAGAAAAACAATTAAAAAGGTAGCAGAAGACAAGAAATAACTAAGATCAGAGCAGAACTGAAGGAGATAAAGACACAAAAAACCCCTTTTAAAATTTAATGGATCCAGGAGCTGATTTTTTGAAAAGATCAACAAAATAGGTAGACCACTAACCAGACTAATAAAGGAGAAAAGAGAGAAGAATCAAATAGACACAACAAAAAATGATAAAGGGGATATCACCACTGATAACACATAAATACAAACTACCATCAGAGAATATTATAAACACCTCTAGGCAAATAAACTAGAAAATCTAGAAGAAATGGACAAATTCCTGGGCACATAGACCCTCTCAAGTCTAAAGCAGGAAGAAGTCAAATCCCTGAATAGACCAGTAACAAGTTTTGAAATTGAGGCAGTAATTAATAGCCTACCAACCTCAAACAGTCCAAGACCAGATATATTCACTGCCGAATTCTGCCAGAGGTACAAAGAGGAGCTGGTACCATTCCTTCTGAAACTATTCCAAACAATAGAAAAAGAGGGACGCCTCCCTAACTCATTTTATGAGGCAAGCATCATCCTGCTACCAAAACCTGGCAGAGACACAACAAAAAAGGAAAATATCAGGCCACTATTTATGATGAACATCGATGCAAAACTCCTCAATAAAACACTGGCAAACCGAATCCAGCAGCACATCAAAAAGCCTATCCAACACAATCAAGTCTGCTTCATCCCTGGATGCAAGTTTGGTTCAACATACGTAAATTAACAAATGTTATCCATCACATAAACAGAACCAATGACAAAAACTACATGATTAGCTCAATAGATGCAGAAAAGGCCTTCAATAAAATTCAACACCACTTCAGGCTAAAAACTCTCAATAAACTAGGTATTGACGGAATGTATCTAAAAATAATAAGAGCTATTTATGATAAACTCACAGCCAATTTCACACTGAATGGGCAAAAACTGGAGGCATTCCCTTTGAAAACCAGTACAAGACAAGAATGCCCTCTCTCACCACTCCTATTCAACATAGTATTGAAAAGTTCTGGCCAGGGCAATCAGGCAAGAGAAAGAAATAAAGGGTGTTCAAATAGGAAGAAAGGATGTCAAATTTTCTCTGTTTGCAGATGACATGATTGTATATTTAGAAAACACCATCATCTCAGCCCAAAATCTCCTTAAGCTGATAAGCAAGTTCAGCAGTCTCAAGATACAAAATCAATAAGCAAAAATCACAAGCATTCCTATACACTAATAATAGAAAAACAGAGACAAATCATGAGTGAACTCCCATTCACAATTGCCACAAGGAGAATAGGATACGTAGGAATACAACTAACAAGGGATGTGAATGACCTCTTCAAGGAGAACTACAAACCACTGCTCAAGGAAATAAGAGAGGACACAGTAGATGGAAAAATATTCCATGCTCATGGTTAGGAAGAATCAATATTTTGAAAATGACCATACTGCCCAAAGTAATTTATATTCATTGCTATCCCCATCAAGCTACCTATGACACTCTTCACAGAACTGGAAAAAAACAACTTAAACTTCATATGGAACCAAAAGAGAGCCCGCATAGCCAAGACAATCCTAAACAAAACAAACAAACAAACAAACAAAACAAAACAAAAACAAAGCTGGAGGCATCACGCTACCTGACTCCAAGCTATACTACAAGGCTACAGTAATCAAAACAGCATGGCACTGGTACCAAAAAAGAGATATAGACCAATGGAACAGAACAGAGGCCTCAGAAATAATATCACATATCTACAACCATCTGATCTTTGACAAACCTCACAAAAATAAGCAACGGGGAAAGAATTACCTATTTAATAAATGTTGTTGGCAAAACTAGCTAGCCATATGCAGAAAACTGAAACTGGACCCCTTCCTTACACCTTATGTAAAAATTAACTCTAGATGGATTAAAGACTTCAGTGTGAGACCTAAAACCATAAAAACCCTAGAAGAAAACCTAGGTAAAACCATTCAGGACATAGGCCATGGGCAAGGACTTCATGACTAAAACACCAAAAGTAATGGCAGCAAAAGCCAAAATAGACAAATGGGATCTATTTAAACTAAAGAGCTTTTGCACAGCAAAAGAAACTATCATCAGAGTGAACAGGCAACCTACAGAATGGCAGAAAATTTTTGCAATCTACTCATCTGACAAAGGGCTAATATCCAGAATCTACAAAGAACTTAAACAAATTTACCAGAAAAAAAGCAAACGACCCCATCAATAAGTAAGTGAAGGATATGAATAGACACTTCTCAAAAGAAGACATTTATGCGGACAACAAACACATGAAAAAAAAACACATCATCATTGGTCATTAGAGAAAGGCAATTCAAAACCACAATGAGATACCATCTCACACCAGTTAGAGTGGCAATCACTAAGAAGTCAGGAAACAATAGATGCTGGAGATGATGTGGAGAAATAGGAACATTTTTACACTGTTGGTGGGAGTGTAAATTAGTTCAACCATCGTGGAAGACAGTGTGGTGATTCCTGAAGGATCTAGAACCAGAAATACCATTTGAGCCAGCAATCCTGTTACTGGGTATATACCCAAATGATTATAAATCATTCTACTATAAAGACACATACACCCATATGTTTATTGTGGCACTATTCACAAGAGCAAAGACTTGGAACCAACCCAAATGCCCATCAATGATAGACTGGATAAAGAAAATGTGGCACATATACACCATGAAATACTATGCAGTCATAAAAAGGATGAGTTCATGTCCTTTGCAGGGACATGGAAGAAGCTGGAAACCATTCTCAGCAAACTAACACAAGAATAGAAAACCAAACACCACGTGTTCTCACTCATAAGTAGGAGTTGAACAATGAGAATACATGGACACAGGCAGGGGATCATCACACACCAGGGCCTGTTGAGGGCTGGGGGGCTAGGGGAGGGATAGCATTAGGAGAAACACCTAATGTAGATGCCAGGTTGATGGGTGCAGCAAATCGCCATGGCACATGTGCGCCTATGTAACAAACTTGCACATTCTGCACATCTACCCCAGAACTTAAAGTATAATAAAAAGAAAGGCATACGAAGAAACAAACAAATGTGGACTATTCAAAGGAATAATTTACACCTCTAGAAAGCACCCCTAAGGACATAGAGAAAAATAAATTACCAGACAAAAACTGAAAATAAGCATCACCAGAATAGTTGAAGAATCAAAAAAGAACATAAATAGGCAACTAAACAAAATTAGAAAACCAAGATATAAACAAAATGAGAATATCAACAAATAAATAAAACCATAAAGAAGAATCAAACAGAAATTCTGGAATTTAAGTATCTAATAAGTGAACTGGAGAAATTCACTGGAGGGATTCAATAGCAGAATTGACCAGGCAGAAAAAATAATTAGTAAACTGTAAGAGATGGCTTTGAAATTATTGAGAAAAAGAAGAAAAAAACAACAAAGAACGAAGAAAAATTAAGAGAGCCTAAGGGATTTATGGGGCACCAGCAAGCAGAACAACATATGCATGATGGAAATCACAAAAGGAGAAGAGATAAATGAGTAGAAAGCTTATTTGAAGAAATGATGGCTGAAAAGTCTCCAAATCTGATGAGAGAAAAGGACAAAAAATTCAATAAACAAGTTCATTTAGAATAAGTCTAAAGAGACCTACACTGAGACCCATCAAAATCAAACTGTCAAAAGTCACAAAGACAGAATCTTGAAAGTAGCAAGAAAAAATGACTTATCACATTCAAGGGAGCTTCTATTAATCTATCAGCTGGTTTCTCCGCAAAACCTTACATGTTAGAAGGGAGTGAGATAATATATTCAATTGCTGAAGAACAAAACCTCCCCACCAAGAACATTATATTTGGTAAAACTAATACATATTCTAAAATGAAGGAGAAATGAAGACCTCCCAGACAGACAAAAGGAGAGGAAGTTGATCACCAATCAATCTGCCCCACAAGAAATGCTGAAGGGATCCTTTGAGTTGAAGAAGAAGGATGATAAAATAGCAACACAAAACTATATGAAAATATAAACCTTCTGGTAAAAGTAAATATATGGATAAATATATAATTGTGTAGTATTATAAATGTGTAAACCACTTTTAAATATGGTATAAATTTTAAAAACAAAAGTAACAAATAATTATAGATCTATGTTAATGGATGCACATTATAGGGAAAAGATGCCTGCCCTCATTGTTACTATTGTTGAATTCCTAGCTAGAAAAATTAGACAAGAAAGAGAAGTAATAGAAATTTAACTTGGAAAAGAAGAAGTAAAATTGTTTCTATTCACAGATGACATGATCTTATATATAGAAAACCCTAAAGATTCCATATGCAATAAAAACTATTATAACTAATAAATGATGTCAGAAAATTTGCAGGATACAAAAGCAATACATAAAATCCATTGCATTTCTCTATATTAATGGTGACCAATCTAAGAAGAAAATTAAGAAAAAATTCCATTTATTATAGCATCAAAAAGGATGAAATACTTAGGAATAAACTTAACCAAGTAAGTGAAACACTTTTACAGTGAAAACTACAAAATATTTCTAAGAGAAATCAAAGAAATGTACAAATAAATGAAAAGGCATCTCATACTCGTGGATTGGAAGACTCAATGTTGCTAAAATGTCCATGCTACCCAAAGTGATCTACAGATTAAACACAATGCCTATCAAACTCCAATGGAATTTGTTGGAGAAACAGAAAAAAAAAAAAACTTCCTAAAAGTATAGAGAATCTCAAGGGACCCTGAATAGTCAAAACAATCTTGAAAAAGGAGAATAAAATTGGAGGCCTTGCACATCCCAATTTCAAAACATGCAACAAAGCAACAGTAATCAATATGGTATTGATGTATGGAAAAGTCTTTATCTTTCACTTTTGAAGGATCATTTTGCTGGATATATAATTCTACATTGGTAGTTTTCCCCCCTTTAACTCTATAAGGTTGTCATTCCATTGTGTTCTTGCTTGCACGGTCCTGATGAGATGTCCACTGGAATTATTATCTTTGTTTCTCTGTAGATAAGGTGCTTTTCTCCCCATTAGGCTGCCTGCAAGATTGTCTCTTTGTCTTTGGTTTACTGCAGTTTTAATAAAATATGCCTACGTGTGAGATCTTGCTTGTTTGTTTTAAAGTGTGTGTGTGTGTGTGTGTGTGTGTGTGTGTGTGTATGTGTATTTATAATGCATTTGTCAGTGTATCTATTTTTATGCCAGTAACATATTGTTTTGATTACTATTGCTTTATAACATATTTTGAAATCAGGTAGTATGATGCCTCCAGCTTTGTTCTTTTTGCTCAAGATTGCTTTAGTCATTCAGGGTCTTAATTTGAAAACTTTTCCTTTCAGATCAGGAAGCAAGGCAAGGATGCTCATTCTTCCTACTCTTATTCCACATAGTACTGGAACTCGTAGCCAGAGTAATTAGGCAAGGCAAAGACATAAAAGACATCCAAACATGAAAGAAAGAGATGAAATTGTCTCTGTTCACTGACAAAATAATCTTATGTATAGAAAACTCTAAATATACCACCAAAAAAAACTGTTAGACTTAATAAATTCAGTAAAATCAACACACAAAAATCAATATTGCTTCTATATCCTAACAATGAATTAATTGAAAAAGAAATCAAGAAAACAATCTTTTACAATAGTTGCAAAAAAAAAAAATAGAAATAAATTTAACCAAGGAGATTAACGATCTCTACACTCAAAACTAGAAAACACTGATTAAATAAATTGGAGAAAACACAAATAAATGAAAAA
The DNA here is from genome assembly GCA_963574635.1 of Cheracebus regulus. Lineage (NCBI taxonomy): Eukaryota > Metazoa > Chordata > Mammalia > Primates > Pitheciidae > Cheracebus > Cheracebus regulus. The sequence continues at coordinate 10,580 of CAUYQU010050084.1, read as the reverse complement.
ATGTTCCATGTTCATGGATTGGTAGAATTAATATTATTAAAATATCTGTACTATTCAATGTGATCTACAGATTCAATGCAACTCCTGTCAAAATTTCAATTACATTTTTCACAGAAATAGTCCTAAAATTCTGACTGATAATTTCAACGCGTGTGTCATATATATGTCTGGTTCTGATCTTGCTTTGTCTCTTCAAATTGTTATTTTTTGCTTTAGCAAGTTTTGTAATTTTGTTATTGTTAAAAGCCAGACATCTTGTATACAGCAATAGCTACTGAGGTAAATAGGATTTTACCATGAATATTTATATTAATCTGGCCTGGAGTAAGGTTGTGTTTCATGTTTGTTGTCTCTATGGGTACCAGAAGCATTAATTTCTCTAGTGATTTTGTTTTTTGTCTTCTCTCTTGGCCTTGGCCCTTCCCTTTGTGCTGTACCTCAGAGATAGTCTGTCTCTTGCAGCTCTTCCAGCCGTAATCCACTGTCATTTTAACTGGAAGTTTATTAGCTTGTTGTAAGGTGTAGGGGGATGAGGGCATTCTACCATCTTCAGATTAAGTCTCAGTCATTGGAGTGCACAGTGAGCCTGTGTCTTGAAAGTGTCGCTTTCACAATTGTTTTTGTTTTTCTTCCAGGGTGTGATGGATTGAACTTTAACCCCCAAAATGATATGTTGAAGTCCTAACCCCTGGTACCTGTGAATGTGACCTTATTTAGAAAGCGTCTTTGCAGATGTAATCAAGTTAAAATGAGGTCATACTGGATTAGTGTGGGCTCTAAATCCAATGACTGCTATCTTTATAAAGAGAGAAAGATTTGAAGACAGAGATTAGACATTATGAAGAAGGCCATGTTAACATGAAAGCAGAGACTGGAGTAATGCTGCCACAAGCAAAGTAATGCTAAGGATTGCCAGCAACCACAAGAAACTAGAAAAGGCAAGGAAAAACTCATAAAGCATTTGGAGGGAGCATGGCCTTACCAACCCTCCAAGATTGAGAAAATGAACTGTTTTAAATCACTTAGTTTGTGTAATTTGTTATGGCAGCCTTATACACATACACATAGTTAAAGCATTCCCTCCTGCCACCTAATACTTTCTGTGGTTGTAATATTCCTAGTTTATATCTTTGAAACGCTCTCCCTTTAATATTAAGGCTTTCTTTTCTTTCTTTTTTTCCCTTAGGTAAGACAGGGCAATCGAGTAGAGCTGGAGCAGGCCAAGATGCCTTCCCCTCTGTGGGAAGGGATTTCAGTATTGCCCTCTGCTATTTTTATCTTTCTCCCAACTTCTAGGCTAATCTTAAAAATTGGTTAGAGGTCCTCTCAACTTCACAAAAAGTATTTTTCAGACCACACAGAAGGTATTGATCATTGAATAACAATGTGAATTGTACACTTAAAATGGTTAAGATAGTAAATTTTACATTACGTGTTTTCTTACCACAATTTTATCATTCCAATTTTTGATATATGTGCTGCAAAAGCAAATAATTCTTACCACAATTTTTAAAAGTATCTGTCTTCACAATCTCTTACCAAAATGATCTTCATGTTGCTGCCAAGCACAAGTCAGAGACTTAGAGGCTGTATGGTGCCAACGAACAGCTAAAAGAAGTAAGCTTTTGAAGGTGGGCTGGGGAAAGGCCTGACAGATGACTCTTCCTTTCAGCAAGTCCTGAAGTCTGCTTTGTAGATGGGACAATCTGTGGTACCACATCCTAGAAGATTGGATAATAACAAGTTAGTAGTAATATAAAACAACTTTTGTGAGGTTATAGGAAAAACACTACAGATATAATTATGTAAAATGATAGATTTAATGATCTCAACTACTGAGGATTAAACAAAGGAGAAATTCTGAAAAGCTAAGCATAAGTGATCTATAACCATTATTAACATTTTCTCATTAGCCACTCTTATTTTATGTTATAGAATCCTCCTTTTGCCCTACTACCTAACTGAAGCAGTGCTTTAAACAATTCACTAATCTTAACATTCCAAACACATACAGTCATCTGCATAATGACATTTCCATCAATAACAGATCACATATATGATGGTGGTCCCATGAGATTATAATAGAGCTGAAAAATTCCTATCAGCTAGTGACATGGAAACATAGCACAGTGCTTTGTCTTTTCTAAGTTTAGATGTGTTTACATACACAAATGCTTAGCACTATATTACAATTACCTACAGTATTCAGTACAGTCACATGCTATGCAGATTTGTAGCCTAGGAGCAACAGGCTATATATATTACATAGCATAGACGTGTAGTAAGCTATACCATTTGGGTTTGTTTACACTCTAGGATGTTCACACAACCATGAAATTCCTGAATGAGGCATTTCTCAGAATGTATCCCTGTCATTATCCTGTCAACTGACCCATAATTGTAAAAGGATTGTTTTTTTATGTATCATCCTTCTGGATCTCTGTGCTTGTGACACTATTGATCACCCTTATTCTGACTACTTGAAAGTTTCTTCTCTGCTGGTTATGGGTGCTGTGGGCAAATGAAACCCTCAGTGACTCCATTTCCTCCTTTGTAAAATGAGGGTAATAATAGTATTTATCTCATGGCTTTAGTGTGAGGACTAAAATATTTAGAATTACGTGTTCCACACTAAGCCTTACATATGTATCACCTGCTATTATTATCATTATTATGGCTGTTGTTAGGAATAAACTGTATCTGTTGGGAAAATGCCTTGATAAACCTGCTTGGAGTTGGTGATGCTGAGTAGCATAGTTTTAGAAAAATTAATAAAACAACCCCATTTGCATAAGGTCTTAAAAGGAATTTATTTGTCCTGTGGCAGAAGACAGAGAGGTATGTGATTGCAGGTAGGCTGTGTGGTTCTTGATGTGAACCTTCTCAATTACACCCTCAAATATGTAGTAATGTAAGCAAACCCACAAAATGCTTACCATGAATGGATTGGTGAGTGCATGTGTATGTGTGTACATGCACATGTGTGGGTATGTGAGGGGTATGCTGATGAAAGGACTGAACTACATGCTGATATGGGATGAAATCATATACACTAAAGCCATAAGCTAGAGATATAATAGAATTTACTAATCACTAGGGAGCAGTCTGTAATTATAGGATAGAGAATGGCAGGCTAAAGTCAAATTTATTGAGATTTTTGTGGCTGAGGACAAGGAAGAGAACACAGAAAGTCCTCTGCTGATATGTGGGTTACATTTATTCCTTCACTGTCTCTTGTCTCCAACCTCTTACCTATAGGTACTGTCTGAAACAAGGGTTGGCAATCTGTGACCCACAAGCTAAAAATGGAATTTACATTTTTTAAAGAGTTGTAAAGAAAAACAAAGACAAGTATGAGACCAAGACTCCAGACCAGGACCAAGACCAGAATTTCTCCTTTGTAGTCTATGAAGTCTACAATATATGCTTATCCAGATCTTCAAAGAAAAAAAAATCCAACTCCTAGTAAAATATTCAATTCTTAATCAAATACTCTTCTCCCACTACATCACACAACCTCTTAAATCAAGAATATTCACTCACTTCATTATTTCACAAAATAAATATTACTAAGCAGGTTTATAATAGGTACTTTCTTAAGTACTAAGATACAAACATAAATAAGCCAGCAATCATAGCCACCATTCAAGAGGTTCACAATCTAGCAGCCAAGAAAGATAAGTACAGGGTGATAACTACTACTATTTATAATAATTATAAGCATACAACACAATGAAAGGTATAAAAGAGCAAGACGTTAACTATGCCTGAGGAAAGTGGTGGATCTCCATATGATTAGTGTTCTTTGAAGGTTTTGTTGTTCTATATTTACTTAAAAATAAAACTCACTCATTGTAAAAAAAAAAAAAGATAAGGGGATCTTTGGGGGTTTGGAAAGAATCCATACAACCCTGAAATATATAAAATAAAAGAAAAAGCCTCTTTTTTTCATTATTTACCATTCCCATTCTTTCAAGGAAACTGCTGATGAGGTTTGGCATATTCAATGACACATGCAGTTAAAATCTCCACACCTGCTATACACACATACAAAAATACATATGTGTTTAGTATTTAAACCATAAAGAATGGTAGAAAACAAAGTCTCTCTTCCCCCATTTTCCCTAATTTCACTACTCATATGTTACTGATTTTAATTTTTAAAAATCGGCCCAAGTTAAACTGGATATCCATATGCAGAAGAATGAGAACCCTATCTCTCACTATATACAAAAAAAAAAAATCAAATCTAAGTGAATTAAAGACTTAAATATAAGACCTCAAACTATGAAACTACTACAAGAAAACATTGGGGAAACATATCAGGACGTTGGTCTGGGCAAAGATTTCTTGAGTAAGACTTCAAAAGCACAGGCAAGCTAAGCAAAAATGGACCAATGGGATCACATCAAGTTAAAAAGCTACTGTACATCAAAGGATACAACCAACAAAGTGAAGGGACAACCCAGAGAATTGGAGAAAATATTTGCAAACCACTCATCTGACAAGGGATTAATAATCAAGCAATTTGCAAACTGGGAACAAGTATCTGAAATTCATACAACTGACAAAGTAGTAATATCAAGAATATTTAAAGTCATCCTACAGGCTGGGCTCAGTGGCTCAAGCTTGTAGTCACAGCACTTTAGGAGGCCGAGGTGGGTGGATCACAAGTTCAGGAGTTCAAGACCAGCCTGACCAACATGGTGAAACCCCATCTCTACTAAAAAATACAAAAAGTATCTGCAAGTGGTGGCATGCACCTGTAATCCCAGCTACTTAGGAGGCTAAGGCAGGAGAATTGTTTGAACCCAGGAGGCGGAGGTTGCAGTGAGCCAAGATCGCACGAATGTACTCCAGCCTGGGTGACAGAGTGAGACTGTCTCAAAAAAAAGAAAAAAAAAAGACATCTTACAAATCAATAGGAAAAGCAAACAGTATGTGAGCAAATAGTACGAACAGACATTTCTAAGAGAAAACACTATGGTCAATATGGTCAATAAATTCATGAAGAGATGTTCAACATCATTAATGATTAGGGAGTTTTAATCTAGCCACAGTGAAATATGATATAACCATTAGGTTGGCAAAAATTAAAAATTCTGACAATAGCAAGTATAGAGGTCTTGCACATCTTTCATTGAATTCATTCCTAAGTCATTTCTTGTGTTATTACAAGCAGCATTTTAAAATTTCAATTTGCAATTGCTAACAGTGTACACAATACAACTTATTTTTATATTCTGACTGGGAATGCTGTAATCATATGAAAATCAGTTACTATTTCCAGTAACTGTTTTGGAAATTTCCTAGGATTTTCTACATAAGAAATGTCACATATGAATACAGTTCTACATCTTCTTTTGCAAACTTTGTATCTTTTGTTTGTTTTTTGCTTCACTGCACTCACTAGTTAGGACCTCAAGTACAATACTAAATAGGAGAGGTGAACATGGACATCCTTGTCTTGTTCCTGATCTTAGGGGAAAATGTTCTAATTTCATGATTAAGTATGTTGTTAGCAATGTTTTTGGATTTTTGTTATTGTTATTAATGGCCTTTTTCAGGCTGGGGAAGTTTCCTTCAATTCCTAGTTTTCTGAGAGTATTTATCAGGAACATGAGTTGAATTTTATTAAATGTACTTTCCACATCTATTGAGATTATTTTATGGCTTGTTGCTTTACTCTAGTAAAGTAGTTAATTATTCTGATTGACTTCCTATGTTAAAACAACCTTGCATTTCTCACTTGATTATGATATATTATCCTTTTTATACACTGTTGGATTCAATATGCTGAAATTTTGTTACAGCATTTTGCATCTAGATACATGAGGAATACACGGTCTGGTGTGTGTGTGTGTGTGTGTGACATCTGCTTTTTTTAAATTATACTTTAAGTTCTGGGGTACATGTGCAGAACGTGCAGATTTCTTACATAGGTATACATGTGCCATGGTGGTTTGCTACACACATCAACCTGTTATCTACATTAGGTATTTCTCCTGATGCTATCCCTCCCCTTGCCCCCCCACCCCCTGACAGGCCCCAGGTATGTGATGTTCCCCTCCCTGTGTCCATATGTTCTCATTGTTCAGCTCTCACTTATGATTGAGAACATGTGGTGTTTGGTTTTCTGTTCCTGTGTTAGTTTGCTGAGAATGATGGTTTCCAGCTTTATCCGTGTCCCTGCAAAGGACATGAACTATTCTTTTTTATGGCTGCATAGTATTACAACGTGTATATGTGTCACATTTCTTTACCCAGTGTAACAGTGATGGGCTTTTGGGTTGGTTCCAAGTCTTTGCTATTGTGAGTAATGCTGCAATAAACATACATGTGTATGTATATTTATAGTAGAATAATTTATAATCCTTTGGGTATATACCCAGTAATGAAATTGCTGGGTCAAGTGGTATTTCTGGTTCTAGATCCTTGAGCAATTGCCACACTGTCTTCCACAATGGTTGGATTAATTTACACTCCCACCAACAGTGGAAAGGCATTCCTATTTCTCTGTATCCTCTCCAGCATCTGTTGTTTCCTGACTTTTTAATGATCACAAAATAAGGTAGAAAATGTTACCTCTATCTCTATTCATTTCTCATACATCAGATTTTTCTTACACCTGTTATCCTCTTTCGTTTTATTTTTTCCTGTTCTTCAATTTTGATATCTTCTATTTACTGCTCTGTTTCTTATTCTGTTTCTAGTTTGCAGTTAAGGTGAATCAAAGAATTGTCCACTTCACTTTTCAGTTCTAGTATTGCCACTTGGTCCTTATTTAGAAATTCCATTTATCCTCTGAAGTTTTCCATCTATTAATTCATCACACTCATTTGCTCTTGTAAGTTCTCTAACATATTTACAATAACTGTTTTAATGTCCTGTTCAGAAAACACCAATATCTGGGTCATCTCTGAGTCTGCCTTTATTGACTATTGTCCTCCTTCCTTATTATGACTATTTACCCATTTTGTTAGATATTTAGTATTTTTTGGAATGTTGGATATTATGGATGGTATGTTGTAGATGGTTTTGTAAATAAACTTTATCAGAAGTTACTTTTTATTCCTAGTTTGCCAAAATATTTTTTCTCTCATAAATGGATGTTGAATTTTAGAGTTTTAAAAAATTTATTGATTTGACAATATGATTTTTCTCCTTTGTTTCTGTGGTGAGTTACCTTGATTCATTTTCAAAATGTAAACCAACTTTGCAACATTGGCATAAACCCAACTACAATAGGGTATATTATCCTTTTAATACATCATTGATTACAATTTTCTAATAGTTTGTTAGAAATTTTGCATCTATATTGATGTGTAAAATTAGCTCAAAATTTTCCTTTCTCACATTTTCCTTATTTTAGTTACAGCATTACTCTAACTTTATAAAAAGAGTTGTAAAGGCATCAATTTTCTTCTGTTCTCTGGAAAATGTCATGCGAGATTGATATTATTTCTTTCTTAAAGTTTGATAGAATTACTCAGTGAAGGCATCTGAGTCTGGGCTTTTCTTTGTGAGATAGGTTTAAGTTCCTTAAGAGTCATAGGTCAGTGCAGAAATTTGTCTCCTTGTGTTCTTGTTGGTAAGTTATATTTCCTAGGAATTTATCTATTTTATTTAAATTTTTAGTACACTGACTTAAAATCATTTATAATATCCAATTGTAAGTTTTCTGCTTTATGGTATATAATGGTATCTCCTGTCTCATTCAGAAAGTATAAGTATTGGTTACTTATACTTTCTCTATCTCTTTCTGTTTCTTTATCCATATTTCTAGTGATATTATCAATTTTATTAGTCTTTTTATAAAAGAAACTTTCAGTTTAAATAATGCTATCAAATGTGTCTTTCTTACAGGAAATTCTGTTCTTTGCTTCCTTCTACATTCTTTAGGATTAATTTTCGATTATTTCTCCAATTCCCTGAGATACATCCATATGTCATTGACTTTTAGCCTTTCCTCTTCTGAGAAATATGCATTTTAAGGCTATAAATTTCCCTTACAGTAATGGTTTAACAGTATCCCTTTGATTTTTGATATACTATATTTCCATTTCTCAGTCAGTTCAAAATATTTTCTATTTTCCATTACAGTTTTTTAAAATTTGGCCCACAGGTTATTTTAAATTATACTACTAATTTTAGGGTGATTTTCTGATTTCTTGTTTTCTAACTTAATGTCACTGTGGCCAAAATATACTATAATTGTTTAAAGTTTTTGAAATTTCCTTTATGGTTCAAAACATCACATATTATTCTATGTGCAAAAAAAGAATATGTATTCTGCAATTGTTGCATGTGGTTGTCTATATATGTCAATTAGATCAAGTTTGTTAATATTACTGTCCAACTCTTCTATATAGTTATTGGTTTTCTCTTTTTTGTCTGATATTCTATCAGTTACTGAGGGGTATATTTTAAGATCTCTGATTATGATTGTGAATTTATTTATTGGGCATCTGTCAATTTTTGCTTTGCCTATTTTGACTGTTAAATGCATACAAATGAGAATAATTGTTTCTTCTTGGGGGATTGTCCCTGTTATCATTCTAAAATAGCTCCATACTTAGTAAAGATTTCTACCTTAAAGTCACCTTTGTTTGGTATTAATATAGCTATCTCATTTTTCTTTGGGGTAGTATCTGCATTATATACTTCTTCCATCATTTTCTTTTTATTTTGCTTTAGGTTCTGGGGTACATGTGCAGGTCATGCAGGGTTGTTGCATAGGTGCATACTATAACCTGCATTTCTCCCCATGTTATCCCTCTCCACCTTTCTCACCCCACACTGTCCCCACACTAGCCCCCCTCCAACTGCACCCAGTGTGCACTGCTCCTCTCCCTGAATCCACACGTTCTCATTGTTCAATACCCATGAGTGTGAATATGTAGTGTTAGGTTTTCTGTTCCTGTGTCAGTTTGCTGAGAATGATGGTTTCCAGATTCATCCCAGTCTCTACAAAGGACATGAACTCATCATTTTTTATGGCTGCATAACATTCCATGGTGTATATGTGCCATATTTTCATTGTCCAGTCTATCATTGATGGGCATTTGGGTTGGTTCCAGGTCTTTGCTATTGTAAACAGTGCTGCAATGAACATTCGTGTGCATGTGTCTTTATAACAGAATGATTAATAATCCTTTGGGTATATACCCAGTAATGGGATTGCTGGATCAAATGGAATTTCTATTTCTAGATCCTTGAGAAATCGCCACACTGTCTTCCACAATGGTTAAACTAATTTACACTCCCATCAACTGTGTAAGAGTGTTCCTATTTCTCCACATCCTCTCCAGCAATCTGTTGTCTCCAGATTTTTTAATGATCGCCATTCTAACTGGCGTGAGATAGTATCTCAATGTGGTTTTGATTTGCATTTCTCTAATGACCAGTGATGAGCATTTTTTCATATGTTTGTTGGCTTCATATATGTCTTCTTTTGAAAAGTGTCTGTTCATATTCTTTGCCTACTTTTAAATATATATATATTTTATTGCACTTTAGGTTTTGGGGTACATGTCAAGAACATGCAGGATTGTCACATAGGTAGGTACGTGGCAATGTAGTTTGCTGCCTTCCTCCCCATCACCTATATCTGGCATTTCACCCATGTTATCCCTCCCCAACTCCCCACCACCCCCATCCCTCCCCTAGTTCTCCCTTCCACTTTTGAATGGGGTTGTTTTTTTCTTGTATATCTGTTTTAGTTCTTTGTAGATTCTGGATATTAGCCCTTTGTCAGATGGGTAGATTGCAAAAATTTTTTCCCATTCTGTTGGTTGCCAGTTCGCTCTAATGATGGTTTCTTTTGCTGTACAAAAGCTCTGAATTTTAATTAGATCCCATTTGTCTATCTTGGCTTTTGTTGCCATTGCTTTTGGTGTTTTAGTCAAAACACCAAACAGATGGAAAAACATTCCATGCTTATGATGTGGAAGAATCAATATAGTGAAAATGGCCATACTGCTCAAAGTAATTTACAGGTTCAATACTATCCCAATCAAGCTACCAATGACCTTCTTCACAAAACTGGAAAAAAACACTTTAAACTTCATATGGAATTACAAGAGAACCCGCATAGCCAAGACAATACTAACAAACAAGAACAAAGCCAGAGGCATCACACTGCCAGACTTCAAACTATACTACAAGGCTACAGTAATCAAAACAGCATGGCATTAGTCACCAAAACAGAGACATAGACATAGCCTTTGCCCAGGTCTCTGTCCTGGATGGTTTGGCCTAGGTTTTCTTCTAGTGTTTTTATGGTGTTAGGTTTTATGTTTAAATCGTTAATCCATCTGGAGTTAATTTTAATTTTAGTGTAAGGTGACAGGAAGGGGTCCAGTTTCTGCTTTCTGCACATTGCTAGCCAGTTTTCCCAACACCATTTGTTAAACATGGAGTCCTTTCCCCATTGCTTATTTTTGTCAGGTTTGTCAAAGATCAGATGGTTGTAGATGTGTGGTGTTGCTTCTGAGGCCTCTGTTCTGTTCCATTGGTCTATGTCTCTGTTTTGGTACCAGTGCCATGCTGTTTTGATTACTGTAGCTTTGTAGTGTAGT
>CAUYQU010050083.1:0-50441 GCA_963574635.1 Cheracebus regulus | reverse complement strand
GATACCCATTTTTAGACTGTATTCTAGCCTGGGCAATAAAACAAGAATCCCATTCTCTCTCCCTCTTTCTCTTCCTCTTTCTTTCTCTCTTTCATTCTTTTTTTCCCTTTCTTTTGCTGTTTCTTTCTTTCTCCTTTTCTCTCTTTTTCTAAAAGAAAAAAAAAAAAAAGAGATCAGAGTGGGCTTTAGATTTGCCTTTGCGTTTCCTGATCTCAGGATCCTATCCTTGAGCATTCCTTTCAGCAACCCCCTCCATGTCACGTTAGGGGCCTGGGTTTCTGCAGTAATATCATGAGCTGAAATGGGGATGTATGTTGTGTGGCTGCTGAAAGACTGAAGGTTGTCCGGTACTGGGAAAAGAAGCCCATGACAAGGCCTTGTGGGAGACCTGGGTTCTTGTCTGAGTTCTACTTCCGATTTGCTGTGTAACCATGAACAAGGGCATTCACAGTTTTGGACCACAGCTTTCCACAAACACAAGACAAAGAGGTTGATCCGATCAATTTTCCCAAAGGGTAGCTCGCATAACACTAGTGGTATCTGAGATGATTTCAGGTAGTAAAATGGTGAGTCACTGAATAGCACTGAATTGAAGAGTCAGCATTCCCTTTCCAATTCTGAGGCAGTTCTTCCTCGAGGAAAAAGTCTTAGGTTAATGCTAACATCTCCTTAACCACATTTTAAAATGTGCTGATCTCCTATTTTATCGAAATTTGAGCAGACCCCAGGCTGAAAGCCTTTAGCAGGTGATTACTGTCAAATTTAATAGAACTATTTTTATGAGGTTTGCACTTTACAGTTATCTTCCATTTTTGGCAAAGTATACTTGTTTTTCATTTCTGGTAGTGTATCCATCAGGATAAGCTAGGTTATTACCTGGTGACAAACAATCCAACTATCTCAATGGCTTAATACAACAAAGTTTTTTTCTTGTTCGTACAAAGTCTGTTGTGGGGCCACATAACCCTATAGGCCTTAGAAAACCTAGGCCATTGCTTTCACCAGAATCCCCCGTCCAAACACAGATTGCTGCCCCCTCCCACCCAAGTTCCTGATTCAGTAGCTCTTGGGTGGGGTCAGAGAATTTGCATCTGTAACAAGTTTCCAGGTGATGCCAATGCTGCTGATTTGGGAATCACTTTAAAAACCACAGCTCTACAGGAACTGCTCTCAGCTGGTGACTTAGCAATCCAAGGTCAAGGTGACTCCTTAAGCATCTCCACCTGGAACACACAGTCTCCTTGTCAGAAGCAGCAGCACTGGAAAGAGTCCCAGTAGTAATTAATTGCTCTGGCTGGCTGGGAGGTAACACACATCTCTCCTTCCCAGCCAGGATCATCATGAGGTGCCACCTAACTCTAGACAGAGTTCATGGAGGAGGCAGGAGGTACAGGGAATTATCCTCCCAAATGCCTCGAGAGACAAGAGGACTAAAGAGGGTGAGCCGCTGGGAAGGAATCTAATCTCAAAGTAGGCATTTTAATCACAGATAATGATTAAAAATGTCCTTTAAAGAAAAAAATTCTTAAAGCAAAATGTCATTTAAAGAAAAAAATTAAGATAAAGAATGGTAGATAGGGTACATGCTCATGGCAAAAATCATAAAGGGGATATGAAAATGGGCAGCCGGAAAGATCTGTCATCCTGTACTCTTATTACACTGTCAGAGTCAGTGACAAAGGCTGTAGAAATCACCCTGCAGAGATCTTCAGGCCACGCACTGCTGCCAGGAATCGCTGCCTGAGCTTTCCAGGAGGTCCAGCCTGGAGGGATGCTGACCTCATAGCTCCTCCCTTTTTGTGCTTAGAACCTTCCATTCTCTGTTTCTCTTCTTATACCCCGTCCTCTAATGTCTATCTCAAGATGTTGGGGGAAAAAAAAACAACAAAAAGGATGATTGAATACTTTTGTCCCCCAGGTAATGGCCTTTTGCTAGTCACCACCAGCCTTCACACCCGGCTGATTCCTTTTCCCTAAGTATCTCATGGCTTCTGAAAATATGAAATGAGACCATGCTTTGGACAGAAGAAGCTCATGTGTTTTGGAATACAGCCAGAATGTGGATCAGCTGCAGGATAAGGTTGGGGGAAAGAAAGAGAGCGTGAGTGAGTGAGTGTGTGTGTGTGTGTGTGTGTGTGTGTGTGTGTGTTTGAGACAGAGAAAGAGAGAGAACCTGACTCTTGCTCTTGGTGCTTCACGTTTCTTTCCATTTCTCATATTTTAAAATAACTAGCCACTTTGGACAATGTCAAGCAGCATGAACGAGGCAGCTTTGCAACAGTAAAAGGTGCTAGGCTCAAAGCCTGCCAGTCTGCTACAGACTCCAGGCCTGGAGGAGAGTCTGGAGTAGCAGAAGCAGTTTTGTTTGGGTGGAGGTAGGCATGGGCTGAGATTCTGGCTCTGTGCCCTGTTATATTTTAGGAAATATTGCTTGTCATTTATTTCTGTGCTCTTTCCCATGCTTCAGAAGGAAACATTTATTAGTAAAGAGTACAGGCTCAAAGGATGTCATAGGTACAAAAGCCGTAGAAATCAACTTCAAGCCCAATACCTTCATTTGACAAACAGGGGCATGGTGTATGGGCTTTCTATCACTGTTGTAACATATTACTATACACTAAGGGCTTGAAGCAACAAAAATTTATTGTCTTGTACATCTGTATGTCAGAAGTCCAATATAGTCTCACTGGACTAAAATCAAGACGCTAGCAGGGCTGCCTTTCTTTCTAGAGGCTACCTGCATTCCTTGGCTCATGGCCCCTTTTTCCATGTTCAAAGTGAGCAATGCAGGGTGAGTCTGTTTCATATCACATCACGGTAACCTCCTCTTCTGCTACCCTCCTCTGGTTTTAGGGACCCTTTTGATTCAGGTGCACCTACCTGGATAAGCTAGGATACTCTATATTAAGGTCAGCTGACTAGCAACAGTAATCCATCTGCAACCTAAATTCTGCTTTGGCATGTATCATACTATATTCATAGGCTCCAGAGATAAGGGTGTGGATATCTTTGGAGGCCATTATTATATCTTCCACACATGGCATCCCAGAGAGTGTCAATGACTCACTTGAGGCAGAGCTAGGAATATATGTCATGTTCAGCATTCTTCCCACTCTACAACACTGTTTTTATTATATAAAGCATAGAGAAGAGTGGTTAAAAGCACAGGCCTTGGGGTCAGATAATCAGGGATCTGGGCTCAAGATCTAGCTCACCCTCACTAGTTGTGAGAACCTGGGATAATTACTTAAACTCTCAGTGCCTCAGTTTTCTCATCTGTTAAGGAAAATAGTATCAGCCGCATAAGGTGAAATATCAAGTATGAGAAAAGTGCTTAGTAATGTTTTCAGGACACAGCACCAGTCAATGATATCACTTAGTATGATCTATAATGAAACATCATGCTTGGTTTTCCTAAGACCCCTTGTGACAGCATATAAGTTATTGTAGCCATTTGACAGATGTGGAAACTGAAGCTGCGAATGTTAAAATGATGGGAGCAAGGTCGTTTAGCCAGTTGGTATTGGTGAATCAGGTCAGGAACAAGGTCTATGGCCCTTCAAACCATGACACCCTGCCACTTTGTTTAACTTCTGGTATATGATCCAAGAAAGATGCTTGTCTATTATAGGGGAAAAGACCCTTTTATCTTTTCAGAACTGTCTTGTAGTCCTCACACTCAAAATGTTCAGCTGCATTCCTGCAAAATACTCCAAGGTTAAGTTGATTGGCTTCTCCCTTGTATAAACATGCTCTGGCTTACTATGAAGGCAATATTCTTTCATGCAGTTTAAAGCAGTTTTTAAGTCACTTTGTCCATGGTCTCATGCCCATGGCTCCTGCCCGTTGTTCCTGATGAGCTTGAGTGAAGCCCTCCATAGATTTATATAGACCTAATTCTTATTGATGAGAATATATCTTTTAGATAGAGCAATATGCATTTATTTGACCATTTATGTATGCAATAGCAGTAACTGATATTCTTGAGTATGAGAAATTGATACATTAAGACATGGTAAGCTTTTGGACTGTGAGTGTTGGGTTATTTCTGAGGCCCTGAAAAATAACATGTCTCTTCCATGCCCAAGTTCAAAACTAACTGAGTGTCAGGTAGGATAGTGGAGTCAGATTGACAAAGATCAAAATGTCATCATTCTTGCTGATTCAAGCTAGATTGGGGGATGTTGCTTTGCTATTGGGCTGAATGGGCTTGGAAATGCTCCCCATTCAGTCCTGGAAAGCAAGTCCACCTATGTCTTCCTGGTGGGGACAGCATTGGCCCCAACAAGCTTTCTGCATGGCTCTCAGCACAGACCAAATGTGGTCTCATTTCCTTTGGGAGGCCATCCTGAGAGAAGAGAGGGTATCCAGAACCTCAAATCTCTTCTCCTAAACTGATCAGTCAGATAACTCCCTCTTCCTCCTGTGAGGAGGGCTATTGGAGGAGATGTGACAAATGTTTTCTAGATGAAGTTCTTCCACTTAAGAGATAAGGGTAATGAGGAAGACAAATTCTCACCTAAAAGTGGGAAAGGAGTAAAAAAATATTCTGTATAACTGGTTATAGCCAGTTTTCTGGAAATTGTTTCCAGTCCATGGATTAGGTAACCATTATATACCAAAGAATGTTAGAATCTGGGCAAACCACATCTGGAGTGCCTGTGTTGCAAAGGAACAAGAACTGAACATTGTTAGTGACAAAACACATCCCAACCCCTGGGTTGGCATCCAAGGCTGGCACACAGAAGTGGATGTGAAGATGGGGCTTGGGTAAAAAGTGTTTATACAAATCAATACCTATGAAAGGATTGGGGAGGACACAGAACTGGACACATGAGGAAGTTGAAGCAGGCCCGACAAACCCTCGGACAACCCAGTGAGGAGTGAGTATTGTCCTTCAGTGTCACCCACAGAGGGGCAAAATGGCCATGCCCTCAGGACGCCACCTCCCTCAGTGGCTGGAGGGGACTCAGACCAGGCCAGGAGCTCCCTGCAGCAGACACAGATCCTGAAGGAGCGGCTGCAGGACAGCAGGATCATGGTGGCTCCCTCCAGTGCCCAGCCCTGACTGTGTCTGCTGCCTCATCCTCTGCCTCTTCCTACCTTTTCCTTGACATTTTAGTCATGCCCAGTTGCCTGCAGTTCCCAGGAGATGACATGCCTTTTCATGCCTCTTGTTGCTGTCTAGGATATCCTTTCTGCTAACTCATTCCTATTTTTCATGACTCAGCACAGGCATCATCTCTTCCAGGAAGGTTTCCCTAAATCCCAGGCTGGGCTGAGTACCACCCTGCTGCATACACACTGCATTCTCTCAGCACTTACCAAGTGATATTACATTTTTTGTGAACAGACCTGTCTCCACCAGGTCTTAGTTTTTTTTTACAGGATTGTATCTTGTTCATCTTTATACCTAGATGCCTAATAAGGTCCTGGTATGTGATGGGTGTTCAACAGATGCTAGTCTTCTCATCTCTCCTTTGAGGGCCATGTCCTTATTCAACAAACATATTAATCACTTTTGTGCAGGGGCTACAGGAACTCACAGAACAGTGGGCCTAGTGTTTTTGTAGCCATCACAGAGCCCAGAATAGAATCTGGTACATTATCGTTTCTCAGGAAATATTCTTTTTAAAATCAGAGCCAATCTTCCCCTGCCAAAATTGCTTCAACACAGGATCTAGAGGCAGTAGGAGACTTGCGTAGGTATTGTCAGGCACAGGGGCAAGCAAGGTCTTGGAAAGTATTTGAAATAATTTCCTAGGAAATGAAACTGCTAAGGTCAATGCCTTCTGATTTGCTTTTATCTCTCCCATAGGGGAATCACTCAGAGCTCTATCAAGATAAATGAACCCTGGACTGTTAGAGCTGTAAAAACTTTAAGGGTGATGAGGTGGGAACAGACACGGAGGAAGAATAACAAAGGGGCTGGAGAAAATTGGACACGGTCTCTCTGCTTAAACTCAGTTCTGTGGGGATAGGAACTATCCTACTTCTCCCGAGTGCCCAGAAAAAATCATAGAGGCAACAAAGTGTCTACCTGCTCATCCTATATCAGCAGGGAAATCTGGAAATAAATGCCCCTTGGTCCACTGGCTGGGCCACAAAGGCTGAACAGAGGTGAGATCTGGTATGCAAAAGAGAATCAGGGGTTTTAAACCAGCCAAATGGGAAGAGGAAAGTCCCCTGCAATTGTTCAAAGAAGAGGAAGACCAGTGGCAATATAATCTTTCATCAGCCACTCCCTGTGGGGAGTAAGCATTCATGCAGCCTTCTTCCTTCTCTTAGCAGGGCAGCACAGAGCCTGGAATTGCCTGGGGTCAAATCAAAGCCACAGTCATTTACTTGGCATAGGTTGTCTTCTCTGTCCATCTAGTCTCTGTGGGGACTTCTTAGATTTCACTGCAGAGGTTTACTGGATTTGTAAGGCATCTTGGCTTCTGTGCTGTGAGCTGAGGGTATAAATCTGATGTTTTTTGATTTGTGTTGCTATAAAAGAATACCTGAGGTTGGGTAATTTGTAAAGAGAAGAAGTCTATTTGGCTTACGGTTCTATAGATTGTACAAGAAACAGGGTATCAGCATCTGCTCCTGGTGAGGCCTCAGGAAGCTTCCAATCATAGAAGAAAGTGAAGGGGAGCCAGCGTGTCACATGGTAAGAGGTGGAAGAAGAGAGAGAGGAGGGAGAGGTGTTATGCTCTTTTAAACAACCAGCTCTTACCTGAACTATAGAGTGAGAACTCATTCATTACCTCAGGATGGCACAAAGTCATTCATGAGGAATCTGCTCCCATGACCCAGACACCTCTCACCCTCTCATAAGGTCCCACCTCCAAATCCGAGGATCAAAATTCAAACTGAGGGTTGGAGAGGTCAAATATCTAAATTATAGCATGTGATTATGGGCCAGTGCCTGTTCCCAGGAGGCTAGTGACAGTTGGAGAGACATATGTGATGATAATGGTGCCAGCAATAATCACCATATTATTGAGAACTTACCTGGGACTGGTTGTGATCTCATTTATTCCTCTAATGACACTACAAGATGATGTTGATAATATTCCCATTTCACCTATGAGGTAACTGAGGCTCAGAGAGCTTAGTTATCTGTTAAAAGTCACCATAGCAAGTAAATAAATGAGGGGAGACTCAAACCCAAATCTATGCAACTGCAAAAACCATACTTTATGCCAGAGCTTCCCAACTGGGGTGACTGGCCCTCTCATGCTCTCCCAGGGACATTAACAATGTCTTGGAGACATTTTGGGTTGTCACAATGAGGGATGGGAATGGTTACAGGCATTTGGTGGGCAGAGGCCAGGGACGCTGCTAAATGTCATGCAATGCACAAGGCAGCCCCTCTGTACTCCAACAAATAAGTATTAGGCCAAAATGTGGATAGCACTGGGGCCATCTCTAAGTCAATGAAGCTCTAAGCCATCTCTGTGCACCATATTGAAATAGGTATCTCTACTTTCCCCACTTTTGTTATTGCTTAGCCTAGCTCCTGAATGTTTTATTCATAGAACTCATCACAACTTATTATTTTTGTTGGTTTGCTTGTGATTTCAGTTGTTAGGTATCTCCTCCACTCTGAGCCACTTGTGGGCAAAGCCTATCCCGCCTTGTTCACCACTTCACATTTAATAACTAGCACAGCAGCTGGAATGCAGCAGAGGCTCAATGAATATTTGTTGAGTGAGAAAATAGGCAAATGGACATAGTGAAATTAAATAACCTGTGCAAGATCACAAGAACAAAGTGGCAAAGGCAGTATTTAAACCTAGGCCTTTCTGAATCCAAATAGTCTGAGTTAAGGCAACTCAGGGTAATTAGAGGATTCTAAATGTGTCCTTGTCTGTGTCCCTGAGAGCTCAGAGTTCAGCAGAGGAGTGAGAAAAGTCTTTAGGTGTCAGGGTGTGATGCCAAATTCAGACTGGGAAAGAAAAAAGGGACAGAAGAAGGATGAGAAGAACCTCAGGGCTCAGCTGAGTCCTCATGGTTGTAGATTGAGAGAGGACTTAGTGGAGAGTTGCCCAGATATTAAAAGAACTGTTTAAAATGACCAGAATCAATCTTGCTCCCTTTTAAGCAAAGATGGGCAATATAACATTTATCTTCTCTAAGTCCTCAGAGACTTTAGGCCTCTTAGAGTTCCCAAAAATAATGGCTAGTGGCTCCACAAATGCAATTTAAGTCCTAGAAGTACCCTAAAGTTAAGTACCGGGTTGGCTCACAGATCCTGGCCCTGGCAGCAGCTGGGCCTGAGTCTGTTCCTGCAGGGGAGCCACTGTGGGAACCAACTCCATATGGGCTCAAGGCTGGGAAGGCTCAGGGTAAGGGGAGGTAGGGACTGAGGTGCATGAAGGCAAGGGCAGGGAGAGAGGGGAGACAGAAGGAGGAAAGTGCGAAAGGCAAGGAGGAAGTAAGGGTTAGTGGTAGAGCAGGGAGAAAGGAAGCAAGGGAGTAAATGAGGGGAGGAGAAAGAGAGGGAGGGAAAGAGAGAAGGAAAAAGAAAGGAAGAGCAGGAGGGAAGGAGGGAGGAAGGAAGAGAGGAAAGGAGGGAGATAGATGGGAAGAGAAGGAGAAAGACAGAGGAAGGAAAGCAAGTGGGGAGGAAGGGGGAGAGAGAGGGAGGGAAAGGGAGTAATAGGGAGGGAGGAAAGAAAGAAGAAGGGAAAGAGAAGAGAAAGAAAGAAGGGAGGAAGGAGGGTAGGAGAAAGAGAAGGAGGGAGGGAGCAAGGAAAAAGAAGAAGAGGAGAAGGGAAGAAGGAAAGAAGGGAGGGAGGAGGAAGGAAGGAAATACTGGTAAAAGTAACAATAGGAAATACTTCTAAGTATTTATAATTGCCTCAAATTGTGTGAAGTCCTTAAAATGAATAACAACCTTTACTGCTGAAAACAATGCTATGGGGTAGATTCTTTCATCATGTCCTTTTTATGGATTAAAGTAATCCCAAATACATACAGTGAGATGGAAGAAATAACTTCTAATGTTCAATAGCAGAGTAGGGTAACTATAGTTAGCAACAGTGTATCATATATTTCAAAATAGCTAGAAAGGATTTGAAATATTCAAAACATAGAAGTAATAAATACTTGAGGTTATGGATATGCTAAATTCCTCGACTTGATCATTCCCCATTGTATGCATGTAACAAAATATATGTACCCCAAAATATTATAGGTACCCCAAACATTTTGTATCCATAGACATTTTAAAAAACAAGGCACAGAGACCTTAAGCAATGTGACTAAGGACACACAGGCAATAAGTGGTGGATTCAGATGTGAAAGAAGTGTGGTCTGGGAAAGAGCTGCTGGAGTGGGGATGGGGGAGAGGACGGAGGGAAGGACAGAGCCAGGCTCTATCATGGGGTCTATGGGAATAAACTCAAAACTCCTAGGTGTCTGGAAGCAGATAGTAGGGGTCTGGAGGCTGGACTCTAGCTCAGAATGTCTATGTTTGACAAGAGAGAGCCCAGCCTGCTTATTTCATATCTTAGGGCAGCCCAAAGAGGCTCTTTGTTTGAATGGGCTTTTCTGACAGATTGTACTAGACATTCCTTGGTAACACTATAAGCCCCAAAAGAATTGTAATGCTATTGTTAGATATTTATCCTTTCTTCTTGGAAGGAAACAAACAGGAGCGATGAAAATGATCCAGTTGCTATCATTTCATTATGCATGGGGACAAGGAAAACAGGAACAAAGAAAGGAAGTTATTAAAATAAATACAAATGGCTTCTATATGCTATAACATCTACAGGTTCCCACCCATTATGTCATAGGATATTCCCATTTTGTGGTGGGTATCAGATCTGCCCTCCCCAGTTTTATCAAAGAAGAAACTGGTTCAGAGAGGGGAAGTTCAGTTAGTGAGAAGCTGGCATTCAAACTCAGGTCTTCTTATTAAAATTGTTAGTTCTTTCCTGTGTACCCTGTTCAAGCCACGCTCAGTTTCCTTTAAATGAAATTGACTTTTTTTTTTTTTTTCAAATTAACTTCCTAGAATGAAAGTTCTGTGAAATAAAATTCTGGCCTATTAATCATAGGAGAAGGAGAAGATTAATTCTAGGATGAGTTTAAGATTTGCTTATGACAAATGTTCCTTCAATAATTGTTTATATAAGAGCTTATTTTTAAAAAAGTTGGTGCCCAAAAAAGTAAATGTGTCCTCTTAGGAGCAAATTAATGGAAGCAAACAATAGTGTTCTTGGAAATCTCTTGGATAAATAACTTGTACATGCTGTTCCCTGTATCCCCACCTCACCTGAGGATACACCCTTATTCCTCTCTTGAATCCAGCTCTGCTGAAGTCTTGACGTTTCATCCCCATTCCATCTTCCTAATCCTCAGCACCTGTGGATCTTCCCTTCCACGTCATTCCCAGGGTCCTTTCTACCTCTGCCCCTTAGAAAGCAAGCTCCACAGGGCTGGGGCTTGGTTTTTCTTGACTATGGCTGCATCCTTAGCATACTGCATGGCTCACAGTCGATGCACAATATCTGTGGGATGAATGACTGCATGGGTCACCAGCCACAAAACATAGCCTGGCATCATTATTGTGAGTTCTCCAGACTCAGCTTATACTCTAGCCTCAATTCTGGCACACAGAATAAGAGCTCTGTAAATGTTTGCCAAATAAATCAAGGAGTGACAGAAATATTGTTTTATAAAACATATGCTTTCAGTAGAAACAGAATTTGTCCATCTTGTGAAGTAACAGTATATTTCGTACTGTGTCCATGAAGATGATGGAGCGGGGTGGTGAGTGGTGGGGGCAATATGCAATCTCCACACATTTGCATGTTTTCATGGTGCCTCTAAAGGTCACAGGTGCCTAATGCTTCTGGCTGGCAGACACCTTAATCAAGTGGCAGCAGTAATAACAGTGACACCTAACAGTTACTGAGCACTTATGTTAGGCCAGGCACTGTGCCAAGGGCTTTATCTATTTCAACTCATTTTATTTTTCTTTGAATTGGAATTAGTTATTATCCTCTTTCAACAGATGAGGAATAAGGTACAAAGAGGTCATGTAAATGGAACTCTATAAAGCCTTATGGACGTGCATGGGAGCTTCCAGGCTGCCCTGGGGATGAGGGAAGGGGTGAGACCATGAGAAGTTGAGAAAAGTCATCAGGCATGAGTCTGTTCCCGCCTCCTATAGTGGTAGCAGATTGTATTTGGTTAATTATTTTATATCATTATATATTGAGTTTCTGCAAAAGATTTATTAGAGGGAAAGAGTTTTGTCTAGCTAGAATAAAAGCCTTTTACATTTCTAAAATTGATACTTTAGTTCTACAGCTAGGAAGACTAAAGGCTGGGGAATGTTAAATATCTTGGCAATGGTCATCAATGGCAAAGCCGGGTCTAAAAAAATCTCAGCCTCCAATGGTCCAGGCATCTATTTCTTCAGCATCTATTGCTTAGATGCCCAGGTGTCTCTGTAATGGCACTTGAATTTAATACACTTGTTTACCAAGAGACTGCTTTTTCTAGAACTTTTGCTTGCAAAGGTATGTCCTGAGTAACATTAAGTAAAATAAGGTAAATTATAAGGTAAATGTGGAAGTATCTGCCTTGTAGAGTTGTTAGAGAGAGGAAAACAAGACAGGAAAGGCAAGGGTTAGACAAGGCAAGAAGTGGAAAGAATGCCCAGGGAATTTAGAAAAAGGCTAGGGTAGGTGGCGGGTATGGCTTCTAGGTCTGGTATACAAAGGACAATAACAATAACATGACTTTCTGAAGGCCTAACCTGTAGCATGCACAGTAAGCTACATGCCTCACATGCATCATCACTTTTAATATTGAGGGCAGTGAATTCTATTTCTTGGAAGGGAAAACAAAAACTCACACAGCTAGTAAGCGGCAGAGAGAAACTCAGCCGAGGCCTGTCTGGCATCAAAGTACATTCTCTGAACCCCTCAGCTACATTGCTACTTTAAACCTTTTTTAGGCCACAGGGCCTAAAAGACTTTCTTGCACCTGGAAGCAAATTTTGGGACTAAGTCTGGTTTAAAGGTAGGGTCCCTGACCCAAACTCAGGGACACGTAGAAGTCTTGAATTAGATCTACCTTTAGGGGCAGTCTAGGGTGATTCAATCACCTGCTCCCCAGATGCTTGAGACTTTTTGACCTGGGGACCAAACTTTTCATTCTCCAATAAGAGATAAAATTTAGATACTCCAGGTGGCGTCCTGAGTAACCCTTTAGTCAGTGAACAAGTTGGAAATAATGGCCAAAAGAATCCGTGCATTTGTATGACCCTTTAAGGTTTTAAAAATGTTTCCCCTGTGTGTTTTTTCCAATGTCATTCGAGGCCAGCTATCACCCCTATGCAACAGAGCCGAGAATATGGATCACAAGGAAGGAAATATTTATGGAGAGTTACACACATCTTAGCAAGGGCTGACCTAGAACTCAGTCCCTAGCTTTCTCAGGACATTTCCTCGTAAGGCACTGGAAAACAGAAAGGTACTAGAAAGGAATTGAAGTTCAAAGTGTAGGAGAGAAGGCTCCATTGAGGAGCCCTGTACAGCAAGAAAATTCTGACAACTGATTGTTCAGAAGGCACAGTGCTGGCTGGCCCTGTTTCTCTTAAGCTGGGTAGGGGCCCAGAGGGACAGTGCCCGGAGGTATTTTTGTCTTGTTGCTTCAACCCAGGCAGCTCCACTTGGAATGATTTATGATGATTTCTTGGGTTTATTATGTAAACACAGCCCACACCAAGGAGGGAACTTATATTCCCAGGGTCTTCCTTCCTGAGTGGCATTGCTCTAAAATTATCTTGCTTTAGGCTGAAGCTATACTATAAGTGTTCTCAGGTTGTCAAACCTAGAACATTAGAATCATGAGAGAACTCAGAGGTTACTCAGCCCAGCTGTCTTGTTTTACAGCTGGGAAAACTGAGGCCGAGAGGTCGGAAGGGAGTTGCTTGAGGCACACAGCTAACTAGAGCAAGTGGCTGGGCTAGACCACTTACATAACCCTCAACTATTTCCTCCATGATTACCACAGCTCTTGGGAGAGAATGGTGAGCACGTCAGATATCCCTGTATGGAGTTTGGATTCTATCAGGGAAGATCAACTTTAAACAAATAAATTGGAAATGGGTAGTGAAAGAATAGAGGTGCTTTTTGGGCCTATAACCGGGACCCACAACCTGGCCTGGGGCTAAGGAATGGCTTCACAGAAGTAATGAGGTTTAGATGAAAACTCAAAGGAGGAGGAGGTGTTGGTCCCTGTGGAGCACAGGAAAGAATACATTTTTGGATAGAGGAACTGGGATGCACCTAAGGCAGGCAGGACGGAGGCTCTGAAAATTGGCCAGTGCAGGAGTGAGGGGGCATGAAATGAGGCTGGAAAGGTGGGCAAGAGGTCTGGTGGGCCTCACAGGAGTTTAGATTATATCTTATATGCAAAGGAGAGCCATGAGAGTCTCAAGTGGAACAGAAAGTGGTGAGATTTGATTTGTTTTTTAAGATCTCTCGGGCTGCTTTGAAAAGAATGGCTGGCGAGCACAGGTTTGATGTAAACACTGGCTCCTTACCCTGTCTGACGTGCTCTCTGTGGCTCAGTGTCCCCATTAGCACACACATGCCTGGAATATTGGAATTTACCTGTGATTTAGTGTAGGTGTTACCCACAAAGCTGGGCACAGGACATGTGCCCTGTAAAGCCCTTGTGGTCTGCATTGGGATAAAACCAAACAACGGTGTTCCTACTAGTGTTCAAAGGGCACAGTAGAAGTGGGAGGGGCCTGGAAGAAATGCCAGGTATGGAAGAAGGGAATGCCAAGAAGCCAGGGTGCCCAATGGGACTGGTCTAGAGGGCCCTCCTTCCACACAGGTGGGCCTCAATGCTTCCTTTAACAGAAAATTTCACAGTTCACAAAGCTGTCTTATAATACATGCTCTTTCTTCTTCTGGTCACTTTGTCTTTCCATCTGTGTACTTTCTGTTTTTCCTTGTTTCCTTCAGGAGAGATTGTGATGCTTTTAAAAGCAAGGGCTTTAGAGAAAGGCAAGTCTTGGTTTGAATCATGGCTTTTCCACTGACTAGCTGAGTCACTTTGGGCAAGTTTCTTAACCTTTCAGATTCTCAGTTACCTCATCTGTAAAATGGATATGTTCATATTTTAATTATGAAGTTGTAAGGTTTAAATAAGGTAATATGTGGAACATACTTAAGTACTTGGAACTTAGTAGGTGTACCATCAGCTTCTCTTGCTCATTCATTTGTTCAGTGTATATCTGGTAGCAACTGTGGGCCAGGCCCTGGCTAGGTACTGATGTCATAATGATGATCTCCAAAACTCCTCTTTCAAATCTTGGGCAGCAATCAATGTTCCCCAACTTTAGCATGTGAGGAAAATATCTCCTGCCATGGAGGATCTGGAAAAGGGCGCAGATCAAGAGATAGATCTGGATGCTGTCTAAGCAATGCTGTCAAGGGCCCAGGTTACCATTTTTGCCATATTTTCCTCTTGTGGTTTCTTTGTTCAATTAAAATAATTAATTATATATATGCCTATAACTGTGTGACAGGCCCTGGGATAGGTCCTATAAAGGACACCACTGTCAGTGAGTTGTAGGCCTTGGCCAGTCTGATGATGTCAACAGGATGGTGACTGAGATGGTGATGGGTCAAAACTTGTCATGAGGCAGTTTAAGTTGGTCATAAAAGACTCAGTGACTTCCAGTTTTTGATGCCTATCATAGGAAAAAGGAGTCAAATGACATTTTCAGGTTTTCTGGAGGCACATCCAGGGCCTTTGGTAAAAATCACTATAAGGCGTATTTTGTCTCATTAAAAGAAACATAGCTTTCTAATATCTTTAGGTGTCCAGCAATAAAACAGGCTGTCTGATATATAGAGCAAACTGTATCTCTGGGAATGCATAGGAAAAGGCTGGATACACACCCACACGGTGTTATAAAGGGAGCGCCTGCTTTGGATGAAAGGTTTGATGGAATGACCTCTAGGCTTCCTAGTAGTTCAGAGACACAAGGATTCTAAGTTTCCATTGTCAGGCTCACACCACCTTCCGTTGGATGCCTGCCAGTTTCCTCCCTCTGGGACTCACCCTGAAGCTTACCTCATTCCTTCCTGAACCCAACTCAGGAAGCTTGCTGTGCCAACTTACCAATCCTGGGATCTACATGTCAGGCTGCTGGGGCACACATGAAATAGATTCCTATCTGGGTTCTGGCTGAACAATTTAATTTTGCTATTATACCAGCTCTTTTAGAAATCTTGCCCCTTTAGGTGTTTATATTTCCTTTCTTAGATTTGCATTTCACACACATTTCATACCATAACGAGATACCCACACCAGCATCTCTTACAAAATTTTTAAGCTTAGTATTTTGGAAAATCAACAGTGTAGTGGCTCTAGAGTCAGACAGCTGGATTAAAATCCCAGCTCCATTACTTACTAACAGTGTTGTATTGGCAAAGCCACTTAATCTTTCTAAACCTCAGTGTCCTTATCTATAAAGCAAAGTAATAATAACACCACTTATAGGGATGCCATAAGACTAAACAGATAATAAATACAAAGTGCTTAGAGAAATGCCTGGTACATTGTAATGTTTCTAATAAATGTTAATAATAAATAAATAATTATTAAATATTGATTTTGTTCACAATCCCTCACTCTTTTATGTATTAGTTTTAAAATTATTTCTTGCATCTTTTAGAAATCAGAATAATACCGGCATTGAAAGGGTTCTAGAGGTTACTGAATCTAGCCCGTTTTTTACTCCTAAGGAAATTGAGCCTCAGGGCTCATTGAACAGTAGAGCCAGTAATAGGGTCCATGGGCCTTTGCTCTCGTCTGATGCCCTTTTATTTATCATAACTTTCCTAATGAGTATTAATTAAGAGTTATCTTATTTTTCTGACAGATTGCATCAAAAAATTGACAAATGCCTTGGCAATGATTTCTTGGACATGATACCAAAAGCATAGGCAACAAAAGCAAAAACAGATGAACAAGACTACATCAAACTCAAAACTTCTGCACAGCAAAGGAAACAACCAACAAAGTGAGAAGGCAACTTACAAAATGGTAGTATCTGAAAATCATGTATCTGATAACAGGTTAATATCCAAAATATACAAGAAATCTCTAAAACTCAATGGCAAAAAAGTAAATAATGTGATTAAAAAATGGTCAAAGGAACTTGCTATAGTTTGAATGTTTGTCCCCTCTAGAACTCATGTTGAGCCGATATAACTTAATGTCTAACATAACAGTATCGAGAGGATGCATGAATGGAGTATTACAAGAGTGGGTTTGTTATAAAAGTCATTTGGCTCTCAGTATGCCTCTCTCACCCAGTGATGCCTTTTGTTATGTTATGACACAGCACAAGACCCCACCAGAAGCCAATCAGATATGGCTGCCTGATCTTAGACTTCCTGGTCTCCAGAACTGTAAGAAATAAATTTCTTTTCTTTATGAACTACCCAGTCTCAGAGATTCTGTTACAGCAATGCAAAGTGGACGAAGACAGAAAATTGGTACTGAGAGGTGACACTGTTGCTAACAACAAATACCTGAAAATGTGGAAGAAGATTTGGAACTGGTAATGGATAGAGACTGAAATAGTGTTGAAGTGAATCCTGGAAGAAGTCTATATTGACATGAATGGAATGTTAAGGGCGATTCTGGTGAGGGCTTAGAAGACGAGAAGACTAGAGAAAGTCTCAAAAATATTGACAGAATATAGACCGTAAAGGCCATTCTGATGCATCTCAGATGAAAATGAGAAGCAAGATGTTGAATCCTGGAATAAAGGCCATCCTTGTTGTAAAGTAGCAAAGAATTTGTCTACATTATGTCATGCTTTGGGCTTTGTGGGAGGTTGGGAGTGATGAACCAGGATTTCTGGTGAAGGAAATATCTGAGCAACCAACCATTCAAGATGCTGTGTGGTTACTTTTGGTTGCTCACAGTGAGATGCAGGAGGAAAGGGATGATTAAAAGACAGAAATATATAATTAAAAGGGAAGTAGACCACAATTATTTGGAAAATTTGCAGCTTGGCCATGAAAAGAACCAAAAAGCATGTTTGGGAGAACAAAATAAGGGTGTGGTTCAGTTACCAGTTACAGAAAAGATTAGTATGACTACAAGGGAGCCAGGTGCTCTTCATCAGGACAATGGGAGAAAGTCCACATAGCCATTTCAGAGGTCCTAGAAGCTGCTTTCAGGATACAATGTCCTATGCCCAGAGGCCTAAGACAGCAGAACAGTTTTGCAAAATGGCCCCAGGAGCCCTCTATAGCCTATCTGCCCAGGGCCACACTGGGGCTCTGTTCTCTGCATCCGAGTGCACCACTCCTTGGTTGCTCCAACTGTGGCTCAAGCAGTCTCAGGTGAAGATAGACTTGCCACTCCAAAAGGCTTAAGATGTAAACCTTGGCATCACACTGTAGCTGAGGTGGGCCCAGATGTGGTTCACACCACTGCTCTAGAGGATGCAAGTAATAAGCCTTGGTAGTGTCCATGTGGTACTAATTCTGCAGGTATGCAGAATGCAAGAGCTGTGGGCCACCACCTAGATTTTAGAGTTTGTATTGAGAAGCCTGGGAGCCCAAGCAGAAACCACTGGAAGCACAGAGCCACCACAGAGTATCTACCAGGGTAATGCCTTGTGAAGCCTTGGGATTAGGGCTGCCCCTGGGACCCTGAACTGTCAAGCCACCAGCAGCGTGCAACGCCAACCTGGGAAAGCTACAGGTACTGGACTGCAAGCTGGGAGAGCAGCCACGTGGGCTGCACCCAGCAAAGCCAGAGGGGTGGTGCTACTCAACACCTCAGGAGCTTAACTCCTATACCAGTGTCCACAGGATCCTAGATATGAGGTCAAAAGATATTATTCTCTTGCTTTAAGATTTAATGTGTGCCCTGCTAGGTTTGAGACTTGCTCAGGGCCTATTACTCCATTCTTCTGGCTTATTTCTTCCTTTTGTAATGGGAATGTGTACCCTTTGCCTGTCCTACCATTATGTCTGTCAAGCAGATAACTTGTAATTTCACAGGCTAACAGATGAGACTCTGGACTTTGGATTTTTGAGTTGGTTACTGAAGTGAGTTAAGACTTTGGGGTTATGCGAATGGAATGAAAGCTATTTGTATGTGAGAAAGACATGGGGTTTAGGGGTCCAGGGGCAGAATTCTATGGTTTGAATATCCATCCCCTGTGAAACTCATGTTGTCTCCAATGTAACAATATTAAGAGATGGGCCTTTAATAGGTACAAAGACCATGAGGGATTTTCCCTTATAAACGGATTAATCCATTCATAGATTAATAGGTCAATGGAATAATGAATTAATGGGTTGTCATGAGAGTGGGTCTGTTATGAAAGCCAGTTTGACTCTTAGTGCACCCTTGCCCAGTGATGCCTTCCACTATGTTGTGATTCAACATGAGACCCTCACCAGAAGCTGACCAGATGAGGCTGCCTGATCTTGGACTGCCTAGCCTCCAAAAGTATAAGAAAACAAGGTCTTTTCTTTATAAATTATCCAGTCTGTAATATTTTGTTACAGAAATGCAAAACAGACCAAGACAGCACTGAATAGACATTTTTCCATTGACGGCATACACATTTCCAACAGGTATATGGGAAATGGAAATCAAAACCACAGTGAGAAATCATTTCACACCTGTTAGATGGCTATTATCAAAAAAATTAAAACAGTTCTACACTTAATTTCTAGTAAAGATAGCAAATACTGTCAAGGGTGTAGAAGAAAGGGAACTCTTGTATGCTGTTGGTGAGAATGTAAATTGGTGCAGCCAGTATGAAAACAGTATGGAGGTTCTTCAAAAAATTACAAATAGAATTACCACATCATTCAGCAATCCCACTTCTGGGCACATATCCAAAGGGCCTAAAATCAGGATCTCTAAGAGACCTGCATTCCCATGTTCACTGCAGCATTATTCATAATAGCCAAGACATGGAAGTAGCCTAAATATCTATAGACTGACAAATGGACAAATAAAATTCGATATCTACATACAATGAAATGTTATTCAGTCTCAAAAAAGAAAGATATTCTTCTTTTTGCAACGAGGACATTAGATAGTCAAATAAGCTAGGCATAGAAAGAAAAATACTGCATGATACCACTTATGTGATGCATCTAAAACAGGTTCATATTCATAGAAGCAGAGAGTGGAATGGTGGTTACAGGGGCAGGAGAGAAGGGGGACTGGAATGGTATTAGTTAAAGCATATAATGTTTTAGTTACACAACATGAATAAATCCTGAAAGTCTATTCTTCCACATACTGCCTATAGTTTACAATACTATATTATATACTTTAAAATTTGCTGAGGATAGAGCTTATGTTAAGTATTCTTATCAAACACACACATACACACACACAGTAGATTGGAAAGAAACTTTTGGCGGTGATGGATAGGTTTATGGCATAAATTGTGGTGACAATTTCACAGGTAGATGCTTATCTCCAAAATCATCAAGTTGTATATATTAAATATGCACAGCTTTTTGTATGTCAATCATACCAATAAAGTGGTTAAAAACAATCATGGAATTAAATAAATATTTTCCCAGTTCAATAAAACTTGTTTAAATAATTGAAAACAAGGGAATGAGATTTGTAAGCTACTTTTTATCTCTGTGTTTCACAGGACTTTGAACACTGACTTCCAGGGGTCCAGCAGCCCTACACCCCTCCTTCCTGCAACCTCCCAGCCTTTTGAGAAGCAAAGCTGGCCCTGAGCTAGCTTCACACAAATGCCTATGTTCAACAGTTCTCCTACTTTACTTCTTGGAATACCAGTTCCAGGACGAGTGCTCTCAACCTGTGTGATTTAAATTGTTTACAGATGTGCTGCCAAACGTTTTTCAGTGTGTGTAAAATTTATTTTTGCTTCAGCTGCAGAAGACACCATTGCCATGTTTCCTGTTAGGGAGAACTCTGGGCTGAGTGGGCGTATGATGTCACAAAAGTGGGGTCAACCGACTGCAAAGAGGTGTGCTGTGATGCCATGGCATTCCAAGGAAGAGGAGATTTTTCTGGAATGGGTGGCAACTTCGATTTGGGAGTTTATCAGAAAGAATGGCCAGGGAGGAGCCAATTTCAAGTCTACCTTCAACCAGTACTGAAGGGGACTGAGCAAACCAGGCAGCTCCGACTGTCCCATTGAGAGACCTTGTTAAACAGTGGGCCTGTTTAAACAGTGATATGCACATTGTACATATCAGTGGTTTCAAGTGTGCTGCCCTAACTTCCAGGATTTATGTACTGTGAGCAAAAAAACCTGAGAGCTATTGTCCTAAGTGTGACACAGAACAAGTGTTCCCTAGGGACATAATTTTGTGTAATACTGGGTTGAACGAAGTTCAACTGGTTTTCTGGCTGCAGGATTTCTCAGTGCCTTTAGTGTGCTCATGCACATGGTGAGTTCCCTAAAGGGAGTTTAAAATGCAGCATTCATCCATTTTTCTTGGCCACAGAGCTATGTTTTTCTTTCCAAGAATATATGTGGGCACTAATGTTCTGAGGAAACATTTTGGCAAATATTGTTGCAGAAGGAGTTTACCTTCTCTGTCTTCATCTGAGGAAAGTCCAGAGACTGTTATACAAAGGGATAATCCAAAGATTCATCCTTTTTAGTTCCTGATACACAACTCAGCCTCTCACCTCAGCACTGGCACCAAGGCTTACTCAAGGTACTTTCTGAACACGTCTGAGAAGGCTCAAAGGGTTCATTACTCCCTTTAGAGAGTAGATGGGGACTTTTCTTAGTGCAAAAATAAGACTCATAATACACCTTACCACAGGGTTAGAGTCAGAAACTGGTAAATTTTTTCTGCTTACAACATTCAGCAAAAGCTTACATTCCAAAATGTACCTCCCAAGTTGCCTCTGCAGAGGACACACTGCTGGAACTGATTTCTCTCCATCTCCCTGGACACTGTGGAGAACCTTCATGTTTTCACCTGAACATAACAGGCTGAGCTAAGCCTCTGGCCAGTGTATTGTTAGCCTGAGCAAGTTAGTAGCTTGGAACGTCTCTTAGGTTTTTGGAATATTTTTTCTCTTTGGTAAAATGAGAGGGTAAGATGGGAGGTAACAAACACAAACATTCATTAAACCTGTTCTGTGCTAGATGCCATGCTTTGACAATGTAACCGTGGAGAAAATATGTTTTTTTGATAGATGCATGACAATAAATTACAATACAACATGCTATCTGCAAAAAGTGCCACAGAGTCAGAGGAGGAAGGGACAAATTGTGTCTTAACAATCTTTAAGATTCCTTTCACCAGGCACAGTGGCTCACCCCTATAGTTCTAGCGCTTGGGGAGGCTAAGACAGAAGATTGCTTGAGGTTAGGAGTTTGAAACTGGCCTGACTAGCATGGTGAAATCCCGTTTCTACTAAATATGCAAAATACACCACTCCTGCTGGGTGTGGTGGCAGGAGCCTGTAATCCCAGCTACTTGGGAGGCTGAGGCAGGAGAATCGCCTGAACCTGGGAGGCGGAGGTTGCAGTGAGCAGAGATTGCATCACTGCACTCCAGCTTGGGCAACAGAATAAGTGAGGCTCTGTCTGAAAAAAAAAAATTCTTTCAGCTCTGGTATTCTTAGACACCAAGCCTTCTTTTCTTAGTATCTTAGATCTTTTCTTCTTGTTGGAACTGGCCCAGAGCCTTCTGAATCTCAACACAGCAGTAGAGAAGGTTTAGCCTTGCCATCACCAGATGCTGGTCTGCTTCTGACTGAATTTCATCTGGTCTGGATGCCATTTTAGTCTGGCTCGGCAGAGATACCCTGACTCAAGTTTTTAAACTGGGGTGGATGCTCCTAAACATAAGCCTACCTTAGAAGTTTGTGTAGGGCGAAGGAGGACCCGGGTGGGTCAGTCATTCTCCTGAGCCAGCCTCCAAGTATGACAGGAAGAAGATGGGTCCTTAGTAGCAAAAACCGTCGGCTGCTGCCACTTCTTATTGCCTAAAGTAAATAACTAACGTGCTTCGCCCTGTACTCTATATCCTCTGGCTCCAGGGCACACATTCTGTTTTATCACCTGCTCCTCTTTACTTCCTTCTGAGATTTATGCTCACAGTACTGAACATTGCTAATCTCTCTCCCATCCCAGTTTTTGGAAACTTCTCACCTCCTCCTTTTTTGTTCTAATTTCTTCCCCCCTCCTCCTTTTCCTCCTTCTCTCCCTCCACTTTCCAAGTGCCATTTCCTGAGGATGATTTCAGCAACAATAAAATTATCAATACTAGTGAGTTACTGGTTAGTTTCAGACAGAAAACCCAGGACGCGTGGTCTGATAATCTCCAGCTGACCCAGGGTGTGAGGAAAGACGGGCTCTGAGGACCTTCAGCCACTTCTAGCACACTCTACTGAGCCTCACTCATTCTCCCTCCCTTAACAAAAAGTCCTATTCCACTGGGGACAAAACACTCGGAAGCAGCATTGTTAGCAGCAGCAGCCACAGGCCACCCACCCTCTTGCCTTTCTTCACCTTCACATCCCTGGGGATGCTGTAGAAAACAAAGAGCTGTGGCTGGAGGGAGCCACAGGTGGCGGGCACAAGGAGGGCTGGAAAGCTGGACTTGGAGTCCAGGAATGAGAGGACCACCCAGTTCTGCTAGTGGGAAGAGCCTGGGCTGGGGGCTATTGAGGAGGATTGTGCTCCCACCCTTTCTGAGCACAATCAGAAGTCAAGCACTCTAACCTCCTCCAGCCTCCAGCCCAAGTCTACCACCAGCCCACTCCACATCACCTAATCTCAGGAAACAACCTCATGCCCACTTTACTGATAAGTCTGAGGTCACCCATCAATCTCTCAGAATTCTCAGACTGTCAACCGCCATCTCCCTGCCTTCCTTCCTTCACTACTAAATGTGTCCCTTCCACTGGATTGATTTTATCTTTCCCTTCCTCCTCCCTGGACCTTCCTTCAAGGGCTTTTTGCAGCACTCTTCAATTTCTTGTCTTCCCTGGCTCCCTCTCTTCCATCTGACATTTGCGTATAGACAAGCCACCACTTGCTAACTCCACTGTCACCTCCCTCCTGTGTTTCTCTTCTCAGAGCTGTCGCTCTGCTACTGACTCTGCTTTTTGATAAGTAGCCAAAGACCTCCCAACAGCCTCTTTTAAAAAATCTCCCATTCAACATCTTTGGGGTATTACATTATGTTATAACATAGTATAATATAGCTATATTATACTATGTTATATATATATACTATAATATGGCTATATATATAGCCATATTATAGTAGCTATAACATAGTATATAACATATATATATAGCTATGTTATATATGTTATATATATATAGCTATATTATGTATATATAGCTATATTATACTATATTATAACATAACATAAGAGCTATATATATAGTTCTTAATATAAAACATAATATAAAAATAGCTCTTGATATACATGTTTCAAACATTGGAGATGTGTACAGAGTAGAAAGTGAAATATTGCCAATATCCTTTTGCTTCAATGCCAGTCCCCAGAGCTAACCACTCTAAATAGTTAGGTAAAAATGTTTCTACACCATTGCTTACACATTTAAAAGTTTGAGATTATTTTAATCTGCCCTTTTGTAATTGGAATTTTTACTTAACACTACGCTGCAAGTGTCTTTCCATGTAAGTCTATGTAGACATACATATCTAATTTTTCAAATGTCCAAATAGTTTGATCCTATGATGTGGTTATATCATAGTTTATTTAGCCAATCTCCTTTGGATGTTGAGGTTGTTTCTCCTTATTTATGTATTCAATCACGTATTCATTCATTTCTGTTACAAACAACACTGTAATCAATTCCTTGCACATACATCTTTGCATACTTGTGCTCGAAGTACTGGATACCACTAATCTCTCTCTCCTCCATTTGTTTTTCTTTTCTGACATTTCTTGCATCTTCAGCTTCTGTCTTGGATCTTTTCTGAAACAGCAAACCACTGTTTTCCCTGAGCACACAGACACAGATGCACATCCACCCCTTCTTGCTTCTGTCCAAAGGTTTTCCTCCTGAAATGATCACTTCCTACTTACCTTCCTGCCCAAGTTTTGTGTAGATGCATTTCTGATTTCCCAGACTGGTCTTCCTTGATAGCTTCCTGTAACTGTCGGGTGAGGTATATGCTGTCAGCATTTAAAAAGTGATAAAAACTGAAGCTTAGAACGTTAAGAACTTGTTCAGCTTGCCCAGCTGGTTAAAGGAAGGCACGTGGATTTGCTCTGAGGCCTGATATTCTGTAGAATCCATGAACTTAAATAACTGCCATGTTACATTGTTCCTTTGGCTCTGGTCCTCAAAGGGTCTTGCATACACACCTACAACCACAGCTACCCAATGGAATGATGGTAACTGATTAACAAGTCAGTTTCCTCTACTAGACTGGGAAACCCCTGAGGGCAGCCCCTTTGTCTTTTCTTTCCATATTTCCTATATTTAGTACAGATCCCATCATATTCTGGGTGCTGATATGGATTTGAATGAATGAACCTGTTTGCGGAATGAAGGCCAGCACTCCCTGAATCAGATTCAGAGCCAAATTTCATCACTCAGCAACACACAATGAGTTTAAAGCTAGTTCCCGCTAGTTTGTGAAAGTAAAAAAATTTTTTCTTCCCAGTGCTCTAATTCACTAAATTATAAGTGTCTCTTAAAATTGGCAGGGAGTCGAACATAATGGTTTAAAAAACACAGGCTCTGAAGTTGGAAGGCATAGGTTCTGATCCCAGAGTAGCAGCTCTGCTACTTACTAGGCAAGTTATTCAAGCTCCATAATCCTTAATTCCCTCTCCAGTAATATGGCGCTAATGACAATCACCTGCTCACAGAGTTACCCTGAGGATTTAATAAGGTAACCAAGATGAAGCACTTAGCATAGTTCCTAGCATACAGGAGGCACTCAATAAATGTTAGTTGCATTATGGTCCTTAGGATCAGTAGCAGCCACTTTCAGTCTCTGGTGAAAGTCAACTTAAATCAGGCATTTATTTCTCCTACCCCTCTCCAAAGCTTTGAACAGGATGAATTTTTAGTTTAAATTGCATAAAAAGTTCATGTTCTTGCCCTTATTTGTAATGCAAACATTTGCTGAGTGATTTCTGTGCATCCAACTCTTTCCTGGTAGTACCTGGTTGGTCCTTTACCAGTCATGGGGAGTCTACAATAGGAAGAATGAGCTTGCTCAGGTTAGCATTCTGGGAGGACAAAACTTTCCTGCCGACTGTCGTTTAGAACATTACATAATCCTCAAAAAGCACACCTTTCTTTTTCTTTTTAAACTTCAAAGATTTGTTTTAAAACATTTTCTCACAAAAATCTGAAGGTTTTGTACCTTGAAGCTTGAAGGCTTGGGTAGTAGCTTCTGGAGCCTGATTTACGGAGGTGCCTGTGCTATCTTTGTTTTTGAAACAAAAAGCTTTCCCATACCAGCAGCTCCTGAAGTTGACTTTAGGAAACAGCACTTGTTTTGTTATTCTGTGCTCAGTTTTGACCCACATCCAAGTATTAATTTTTTGGAGGGGAGGGGTGGTGGCTGTTGTTTGTGGCTAACTGGGTCTTTCCAAGGGCTACATATTAGGGTGAGACTCTACTCCTGACAACCAAAATAAAAAAATTCTCTGACTCCAATTCAAATCTCAACAGAAGCAAATGACTCAGTTCAAGCAAACTTTATAGATTATTCCATTCCAGAACTACATGTTCTCGGAGATCCACAACCAGCATTTAAATTAAATGACTCTCAAAAGAAGGAAATTCCTTAGTAATGTCACTCAGCTCCAAAACTTGGGACTGTCTTTCCTTGTATGTCTCCAATCGCAAATTAAAATGTTCTTTCTCCAGCTGACATATCTGGGCAGGAGATCCAGCTTCAAATGCTGGGAGGCGTGAAGAAGAGAAAAGCTCACTTCTGGTTTTGGTGGGTGTGTGTTGGATGTAGGCGTGGTTTCATGTTATGTAAGCATCTGGCTGTAGGCACTAGGATTCCTGCACCATCAGGGGACAGGGACTTCTGGGTGCCAGGTGCTCCTAGAAGCTCAGTCACTAAGGGGCTGCTTGGTGCCTCTTCTCTCTCCTCTCTGCCCTGGAGCTCTGGCTTCTTTGTCACATGCTCTGTTATCTGAAATCCTCAGGCTACCACTTTAGGATGAAAGAGATTGTGGGCCAAAGGAACAAAACCCTCACCTTTTCAGCCCACAGTGTGACCTCGGACAAGTCCCTTCTTCTTCCTGGGCCTCAGTTCCCACAGCTGGGAGGTATGGAGTTGCATCAGAACATGTCTGAGCCACCGCCCAGCACCGACATTCTCGGCTTCCAGAATCTGTTGTCCAGCCAGACCAGTGATCTAGGTGGGGAGGGCAGTGTGAAGGGAGCCACTGTTTGGAATTCATGGGCACCTCCTAACAGATTTGATTGGGGATTGGAGTAACCTATTTCTCCGAACCTCTGGTGAGGGCTGATCCAGGACTGTCACTCCTTGGTCAGGGCTGCAGAGGCATGTGAAATGCATTTGTCAGAGAGCATCGGCTCAGAAGCCTGACCCTTCCACCATCTGAATACCAAAAAGGACAAAAATTGCACAAGGGGTGGGGCCCAGATGATCTGCTGATCCAATCAGTATTGCAGCTCTGGTGTTCTTAGGAGCTCTTATCTGAGGGAACACCCTCCTCTGCCATTTCAAAAGACTTAATACATTTTTCTCCCTGAGTGATTTTGTCCTCAAGAGGACTTGTGGGAGGGATCATGTGGATTTCGAAAGCTTAGTGCTGAACTAATTCTGTGCCCTAATGATTTTGAAAGCCTGTGTAAATAATGAGGCAGTGGCAGGGAGCCTGGGGCTGGAAGTCAGGAGGCTTGAATTCCAGTTCTGGCTTTGCCATTCTCTGGCTGTGCAGCTTTAAGCAAATGGCTTCATCTCTCTGGGCCTTGGTGTTCTCATAGGGCAGTATCTGTCTACGGTCTCTAAGACAGAAACTTCTCATCTTAATTGTAGAATGGGACCAGATCTACCTTGTGTGTGTGTGTGAGTGTGTGTGCTGACCCAATTCCCTCCTTGTGTGGAGACATAGCTCTTATGGAAGGTACATTCCTTCCCCAAGTTCCTCTTCTCTGAAGCCCTTTGGGATGTATCCAAGAGAGTAGGTGAGCTCATGATGCTTGAGGATTGAAAGGGTCTTTGAGGATAATTACCCAGCTATTGCAAGAATGCTTTTCACTCCAATTATCTGGTGGGAGGTGCTTGGCATGTTTGAGAATCAGCATTCCATAAAAGTTAAGAGCTGGAGTGCTGGAGTTATTCAGGCTTTGTTTTATATCCCAGCCTCGCCAGTCATTTCAGTTCATCATTCAGCAAATATTTATCAAGTGCCTATTTTGTGCCAAGCACTGAGATAAGCTATTTTGCATATACTCTCACCCTTAGTCCTCACAACCCTGTGAAACAGGTAGAGCTTTTATCTCCATGTTACAGATGAGGAAACTGAAACTCAGAAAGGTGATGTGACTTACTGCTAGCAAGAGGCAAACCTGGGGTTTGAATCTAGGTCTACTGACACCAGCTCTATAGCTCTTAGCCACTATGCTCTACTCTCTCCAAGACCTTATTTTGCTTAATGTAAAAATCTATGATGTAGGCATGACTGTATCCATTTTAAACGAGATATTGAGGGTCAGAGTTTAAGTAGCATCATTTGGTCAAAGTCAATGCCAGGACTCAGCTGGGTGCTACTCGACCTCCTCCCCGGTGCCTCTGACTGCTGTGTACAATGCCTCTATCTCAGCCTTTTGGAAAAGCCCCTGTGTATTTGCCAGTCTACCTTACAGACTAAGCAGCATGCCCACTTCTGAAGGAGTGACATAGACAGTGCAGTGGGAAGAGCCCTGAAGTCTGTATGACGCCAGCGTCTCAGCTGCTGGTCTTGTCTTTTCCTTTCCAGGCACAAGGCCTGAGGCATTTCCAGCCTCTGAGCTTTACCAGCCTTGCTTTCCTCACAAGGATATTTATTGTACCAATCAATTGAGACCCCAGCTATGAAAGGACTTTATAAATCAAAGGTGATGAGAGTGAAATTATTATTGTAGTCTCGCTTCTCTGTTTTTCTCCACCAAACTGGACAGTACATTGCATGCTGCTTCAGGGATCTTAAAATGCACCACCTAATGGCCTGAGCCCCATGATCCCAGGACAAAGCAGCACGAGGCAGATTTTCCTCTCTCACAGCCGGCACTCCTGCCCAACTCATTCAGGGATGCCACATTCTGGGATGTGAGGCATTACAGTGGCTGCCACTGTGACATGTAGTCGTCCCAGAAAGGCTGGAATGTGACATTCCTGAACAGATTCAGGCATGAGAAGAGAGAGGAGAGAAGCTTTGTAAACAGACAGCCTGGGGCTTAGGAGAGGCAGGGGAAGTTGCTCATTTTCTGTGCTCTTGTTTTCAAAGTCTGTGAAGGTGTAGCTGTCCGTCCATCACCCTGATCTTATCATCCTTCTGTGGACTTCTCATGCCGGGGCCTCGTACTCTCTGACCACTGATTCTAGGAGGGCTGGCTCAGAAATCTCTTGCTGACTTCATTCCTCAGTCCTCTAAGGAGTGAGAGAAAAGGAAAACTAGAGGTGCCATCTGCAGGTGGATGGAGGAGCTCCAGATGATTTGTCTCTGAATTTTTCCACTTAAGTATCTGCTCTCTCCCCTCTCACCCTGTTGTGCTAAGAGTGACACAGAAAAATAATTTTATTCATTTTGGGTCTTTGTTTGTATCTGTTTGCGGCCCAAGGGAAAGAGAGAGGCAAACACACTGGTTCAGGCTTGGGTGAGAGCCTTCTTTTACTCAGAGAGACTGTGGAGGCTGCTAGAGAGCCAGTCAAGGAGTTGGGAGGTGCAGCCTGCCTCGGGCAGGGCAGCAGGGACTTGTGGGGTGAGTGATGGCTCCCTTAGGGCTCTTCTCACCTGGACTCCTCTCCTGTCCCTGGAAACAGGACTGTGGGGGACATTGCCATCCCTCCTATCTAACAATTCGATGTTGGAAAGCTTCCTGCTTTGGGTAGTACCAGGAAAGTAGTTGTAGTTATGGAAATGAAGAAGACAAACATCCTGACAGCACTGAAAGAAAGCACCACTGGGGGGAAAGGGCCCTGCAGGTGGAGGTGGCGGCCTGGGCTCCAGGTGTAGCTTACCATAGGCTGTGTGTGAACGTGAGCCCTCTCCAGGACTGTATTTATGAAAGAGGGTGTTGGGCAATGATCTCTAAGGTCCCTTCCAACGACGCCAACTTACACAAGACTTTCCTTGACTTCGGTACTGAAAGTCTTGTGTCCAGAAATCCTTGCTTCCAATAGAAAGCGTTCCTTTCTGGTTATTCTAGTAACTTCCCCCTGGGATCTCAATCCCTTTTCTCTCTGTATTGCAGAAGCCTTTTCTCTGGATTAGGAAATCATTGTGGTAACTCCTGCCAAAGGGTGGTGGGCAGAGGTGATACTCAAAACATGAACATCCTCTACAGTAAGGGCACAAACCCATCAGAATGAACTGGGTCATATACCCCAGGGCCTTCTGGGAGTGCCATCCACTCCCTGTCCTCAGAAGTGGGCGACGCCACATGGCAACTGGGCTTCTATCTCCAGGTCTGTGACAATTCCACCTGTTTCTGTTCCACCTCTTCAGTCGGTGACATGAAATCATGTCAATGACTTCAGCATCAGTAGACTTGAAGGATTTTCAAGCTTCTCTTTATTGCTTTTTCTCAGATTAAAGGTGGTGACTTCCCCATCACTGGTCAGTTTCAGCCTCAGTCCAGTTTCCTATGGTTTTTTAAGGTGAGAGTGCTCTGAGTGATGCTGCCCAAATCCAGACAATAATGTCTGTGGGTGGGCTGACAATTGTGTTTTCATTCAGAGAAGAGCTGCTAAACTGTCTGGGATTGTGGAAGCTCAGTTTCAAGTAAGAGTTGACATACATGTATCACAGGGCAGAGAAAAACAGAGTCTGTGTGACCTCTGCCTCCCATTCACCTCCACACCAGCTGAGCCCATTTCACATGACCTTTCTGCCTTTGTCCTTCCTTCAATGTGCTCTGTCCTCACTTGTTTATGTTGCTTCCTGAGCACAGTGACTTGCATCAGGCACTGTGCTAAAGGTTGTTGAAATGGAAGCTGAATCCAGCCCCTACGATGAACCTGCATTGTGGGAGGGCAGATGGATGTAGGAGCAGCTGCCTTGCGATGGGACATGTGTGCTGTAATACATTTGAGTGTCATGGCTGCATACAGCAGGGCCTGGCTTCTTGTGCAATGATATCAAGACTGGGCCTGGGTGAGGAGGAGTCACAGGTAGAGAATGGGTGGGAGGAAGCTCACATGCCAGGCACAGGGCAATGGCATAAAAAAAGGCACCCCTCTGTTTGTCTCCCTTTGTCATCCACTGTGGGTGGTGCTGTGGGTGGCAGTGGGTCAGAGATTGCTGGGCAGGAGGCCAAGGCAGACAGAGTCAGCCCTCAGGAGCCACCAGGACGGGGAGTGCTGGCACACCCAAGAGCCCACTTCCTATTTCCCAGAGCAGATGGAGGCCCCAGACTCAAGTTTTTCTCCCCATTTTCCCCCTAGTTCATCAGAATACCTGCCCCTTCCTGTGTCACAGGCCAGTTCTAAGCCTATCTCCATCCCCCAGGCCCCTGACATGTAGCCAGTCATTGTTGACCCTTCCTTTCCTCCTCCTCTCCCTCCATTTCCTCCTTTCCACAGCTTCTACTATGGTTCAGTCCTGGTCATCCATCTCCCACCTGGTTGGTTGCATCAACCTCCTCACCAGTCCCCGGGATTCAAGTCTGTTTGTGCCCCGCCATCCTTGGTGTGCTGCCAGATGAATCTTTCCAACACAGTGCTTTGTAATCCTCCTGTACCTCTTCTGAAATCTTTGTAAGCACATTTCCTCAGCCCTCACCACCCACTGTGTACAAACAGGACCACGCATATAATCATGACCCACTTGTCTTTGGCTTCTGTCTCTGTCGGCTTTACACAGGACCTCAGACTCTTCCAGAGTGCACCCCAAGTAGTTCCAGGAGCCCCCAGGGCAGTGTTGCTGAAAGTGTGCTCTGCACACCAGCACCGATCCATGCACGTCACTGATGAGCCTCGACGACATTAGCACGTATATGGAGAATAAGTTGAACTTTCGTAGCAATTTTACATTTCTGTGACCTCTAGCAGATGGAATTTTTTTAGGTTTGCAAAACAAATAAACAAGCAACAGCAACAAAGGCACCTGGCCCTTCACAGATCATTTGGGCACTGCCCTAGGGTGTGTCATACCCAATCAAGTCTTGGCTCCTCCACGCACTCCTGCCTCGCCTCCCTGCTATCCACTGGCAGCTCCTGGAGCTGCTTTTTCAGGAAATCAGCTCTTACTGCCTCTCTTCCTGGAGCGCAGCTATCCAGAGTGTTCATGTGAGAAACAGCCTGCTTTAAAAATACTGGTGCAATTCAGAGCATCCATCCTCCTGACATTAAATTAGGACTCATATTTAAAATCATTATTTACCTTCTTTCTTTAAAGCATTTTTTTTCTTTGTTTAGCTTAGTAATTTTTCAAAAGTACTTTAAAAGTCAACTTTGTTAAAATATAAATTACATACAGTAAAATGCACTTATTTTCACTGTACAGTGATGAGTTTTGACCAAGATATACACTTGTTAGATCACCACCCCAATTAAGATATAGAACAATTATATCATTCTAGAAAGTTCCCTTGTGACCCTCTGCAGTCAGTCCCACTTTATCTGCAGCCATAGGCCATCACTGACCTGCTTTCTGTTTCTACAGATGGGTTTGGCTTTTTCTAGGATCTATAAATGGGATCATCCAGGATGTACTCTGACAT
Source organism: Cheracebus regulus (assembly GCA_963574635.1). Lineage (NCBI taxonomy): Eukaryota > Metazoa > Chordata > Mammalia > Primates > Pitheciidae > Cheracebus > Cheracebus regulus. The sequence continues at coordinate 18,502 of CAUYQU010050083.1, read as the reverse complement.
CTGGCTGCTTCCACTCACCATAAAATTTTTGAGATTCATCTACAATGCTGTATCTATTAGTAGCTCAATCCTTTTAATTTCTGAGAAGCATTCCATTGCATGTACCATATGACAATTTGTTTATCCACTCTCTTGTTGTTAGACATCTGGGTTGTTTCCAGCTTTTTTGGCTACTTGAATAAAGTTCTCTGAATGTTCATGTACAACTCTTTGTTTGGACAAATATTTTCATTTCCCTTGGGCAAATACCTAGTAGTAGAATTGCTGAGTCATATGGTGGAGATTATGTTTAACTTTGTAGGATGCCAACATTAATCCACAGGCCACATTGCTTTTGATGGGAATTGCATGATTTATTTATTCATTTATTTTTAGAGACAGGGTCTCACTTTGTCACCCAGGCCAGAGTGCAGTGACATGATCATAGCTTACTGCAGTGTCTGTCTCCTGGGCTCAAAGGAATCAGCCTCCAGAATAGCTAGGATTACAGTAGCACACCATTATGCCTGGCTAATTTTAAAATTTTTTGTAGAGGTCTCGCTGTATTGCCCAGGTTTGTCTTGAACTCCTAATCTCAAGTGATCCTCCCTCCTATGCCTCCCAAAGTGCTGGCATTACAGGTATGAGCCACTGTGTCTGACTAAGGAATCACATGATTTCCAATTGGACCCCAGTTCCAGCTGCTCTGGAGAGGAAGCTGTCCTTGGCTTCATGGAGTTACCAATTTGCATTATACACAGCATTTTCTACCTTAGTGTCATGACACAAATGATGCTGTGATCTGTTGTCAGTTGTGTGGCAAGTGAATTCGAAAACATTTGAAAGTACAGATATTTATGAAAAATTTACTTTAAAAATGTATATGTAGAATGGGTTCAAGGCTATCTTTTTAATATACATCTTTTAATTCACTTACATTCCAATAGGTTTATCTTATTCATTGCTACAACTTTTAGATGTCTTTGTCTACAACTTTTAGATGTCTTTTAGATGTCTTTGTTAAATACATCTAAAGCTGGATGCTAACTAATATTAGTGACTATATTAGTTAGCATCCAGCTTTAGATGTATTTAACAAAGACCTAGAACAGTGGCTTAAAGAGAGAGAAGTCTACTTCTCTGCCATGTAAAACTCTTCATGTAGCCGGTTCACGGCTGGTATGGAGCCTCCACAGTCATCCAGGACCCAAGCTCTTCCAGCTCTCTGTCATCCCAAAGAATGTCTCCATGTCCTCACCATCCTGAATGGAAATCCAACCATCAGATCCACAATCCAGATAGCAGGAAGAAGGTGGAAGGGAATAAAGGATACACCCCTTCCCTTGAGGACACAACCCAGAACCTGACTTTTCTACTTCTGTTTACAACAACCCATTGGCCAGAACTTAGTCACATGGCTGAGCCTAGCTACAAGGAATCCTGGGAAATGTAGTTGCGTTTCAACTTGAAATTTGGCAACCATATTATAGGGGAAGAATGAAAGAGTAGATATTGGGAGACAAGAAGCAATTTCTGCCATATTTGCCATTTTAAAAGTATTATAAATAGTTATTCACAAACGACTGCAGGTTCTTACCCCCCCTACAGCATTTTGCTGGGTAATAATAAAAAGTATAGGTGTAATAATAAAAGTAATAAAACTTATAGAGACACCAGTAGGAATGTGCTATGCCTGGGAACAATGTCTTGTATGTGACATTGGAAACCTTGGTGGAAATCTTGTCTCACCTCTTTACCCTGACATGCAAGTTTCTCTATAATGGGGCCACAGCCTACTTTTCCAAATGTTTCATTCTTCATTTCTGTGCTTGAGAGCTCTATTTTAGCCAAAGGATACTTGAAGAAAATGTAACTTTCTTCCCTCCCTGTCATTTGTCAGTCATTTGTCATGTTGCTCCTGTCACTTAGAAGCTTTCCTTGGATTCCTGGAACAAGGGCTTATGCTCCACCTCAGGTCTTGCCTCTTCTTTTCTCTGGGGTGTGTTTTTCCCAGACAGTTTTTTATATAGCCCTCTCCTTTTTGTCATTCAGATTTCAGTTCAAGTACCAAATGCAGAGAGAGGCCATCTTTGATAGACTTTTAAGCACCGTCTCTTCCCTGCGCCCCCACCCCACTTTCTATCATATTACTCCTCTTTATTTTCTTTGTAGCATTGTCCAACATCTGAAATTAGCTCGTTTTGTTGCATGCTTATGCTGCTTCTGCATCTTTTCCCATAGAACGCTCTAGAAAAGCCAAGGTCTGTCACCTTGCTCACTGCTGCAAACTTAGCTTGATGGCTCATGTTAGAGACTCGAGAGCACATTGCTTAAATCAAGAAATGACTGCATACCTGTTTCTCCCTTTCTAACCTACTCAGGCTCTGAGGCCAAGCCCACAGCCTCAACTTGCTCTGTGGAGTATGTTTTGATCCTTTTGCCCTGTTTGCATCATGCCTGGCTTCTTTTCATCTTTCAAGCTGAAACTTAAATGTCACTTCCTTGGAAAACCCATCACTCTTGACCCCAGAGCAAGCAGATGCCCCTTTTACTTCATCAGAGACCCTGCTCCTTGTTACCTTCAGGGTTTTTTTCACAACGTGCAATTCTATATTTACTTACATCTACAGTCAATTTTTGTCTCTTTTTCTCTCCCCACTAGAAGTTAAGCCATAGAGGTGGAAAGGTCAGTTTCCCTTGCCCATACAGTGAATCCCAGGGTACAGTATGGTGTCTGTATGTAGCAGGTGTCCCAGAAGCTGGTGGATAAACCAATGAATACACAACACATGCTGCCTGTATTGCTTACTTGGATAATAACAATCCCCTCTCTATCTCTAATGGTTCTTTAATACCTGTAAGATTCTGCATCTAGGCAAGTCTCATCCCTCTTTTGTAAGCTCCGTACAGACAGGGACTGGTTCCCTCTTTATACCTCTTCACTCCAGCATACTTGATTTCTTTAGATCAGTTTTTCTGACACAGTATTCCAGGAATGTTGATAAGTATTGCAATAAAACTGGATTCTATCATCAACAAGTTTGCTAGGATTAGGATAAACTTATTATTATTATTATTTTTTAATCACAAAACTTTACAAGGATTTTGATGTGCTATTGCAGGGTATAATCAGTATTGTTCAAACTTTTTGGAACCTTTACTTTCTTTATTCAGAGACTCATTTGAGGTATTCTAAGTGTTTCATGGTACATACTCTCATTTCCTCTAGCTTTTCCTTTATTTTTCTTCTACTTTCTTATTTCCTTCCCTACTTTTTCTCCAATCAGCCTCTCCTCTTTTTAAAACACTCTTGTAAATGATCTTAACACTGACTGTCATTTGCAGGGTACAGAGCACAGGTGCAACTACTCAACCTCACTTGTCAAGAGCCTGCATCCGGGGCCTGCAAACCTCAGAATCTGGCATGCCCAATCTCACAGATGCCCACATGACCCTGGGTCTTAATTTTCCACTGGTATGATTTAGGAAGTAAGGCATTAAATAATAACTTTGCTGGCAACTACTTGGGGGGACATCAACTAGATTTTAGACTATCTGTGGGGTTCATTTCCAATTTGGAAGATGGGATTGGCCATTGATTAGGAGATATACATAGGATGTTGAATCCACTACACTCCAACCTCATGGTAGAGCAACTGACTCAGGCCACTCTGAGCCTTCCCTAGAATCAGTCTTCTGATCTAATAAAATTGAGCACCAGACCTACATAATGGGATGTGCTGACCTGACTGGTGATAAATGTTTCCTAGCTTACTATTTGCTTGTAGTGTTGACTGCACTGGCAGTAGCAGGGTAAGCAAACAACAAAACAAAACAAAACAAAACAAAACAAAGACAAAACTTCACTCAAATCTACCAGGAAAAGCCCCACACAGCTTGGGAAGACTTATTCTATGTAAGATAATTCCAGAATAGCAGAGCCAAGAAGAACTTATAGATGCCATTATAAAAAGGTCAAAACTCCTCAAGTTGAGGAGGTACCTGCTCAAGGCCACATGATGGAAGCTGGAACTGAGTGGAGAGCAGCATCTGGCTTCCTGATCTTTAAGCTGGTGCTCTTTTAATATCACCAATCTGTCTCAGTAAAGGATATTTTTAGAACATTGTACTTATTAAATAGTTTTATCTTTTGTGATCCTGTCTTAAAAGCTTACAAGCCAAATGTTTTATATTCTTCTAAGAAACAGAAATTAAATGGTTTATTCTGTGTCCCCTGATTTGTCTCACAGATCTGTTTGGGGGCCCCACTCAGACAGTGGTGAAAGAGCACTGTAAAATAACTGTAATGAATGGTGAAGACAGAGGCATTACCATTGTATGACTCCTTTGGGTGTCAGGGACAGCCTTCAAACTTGTCAGAGAATCTGAGTGTTGCAGCCCAAGGGCTATTGGAGAACACTCCTGTTTCACAGGTGTGGAAACTAAGGCACAGAAAGGGGCAGGGCCATTTTTAGAGTCACATTATGAGTTAGTTATTTGCCAAGGCAGGTAGGACTTGGACCTTGATCCTCCCAGAGTGAAGTACTTCCATCTATCACACCATTCAGCCTTTTTAAAGTTCCAGACCTGAAGGCAGAGAGCTTGTTCTAAACTTGTTTAAGCCATTATGGGGCCAAGCATAGATAATATAGAGTCCCACAGGGGTTGGGAAATGCTGTGCTTGGAGCCAATGGCTGTGTATCTAAGACATTAGGCCTCTCCTTGAGAAGAACAGACTCCATTGGCCCAGAGAACTGAAGCTGTATTTATGTCGGACTTGGCTTCAGGCGTGTATCCTCAGGCAACACCCCAAGCCTCCTTTCACACAGGCTCCCTGTGGCTGATGAGTGAAGTTTGCATTTCCTCAGAATGTTCCTGCAAGTTCCCAGCAGGTCTCCCAGCCGGCAGAGATTGGACTCACAGTGAGAGGCTGGCAGCCCGAAGCTGGGTCTGTCAGTGCTGCCAACACAGCACTGTGGCTCAGGGCTCTGGGTGTCTCACGGCCTTGCCATATAGGGCCTAGCTGATATAGGGCTTCTTAGGGCATAAAGACAGAAAGGAAATCTGTAGGGAGCTGACCCAATGCTCTTCTTTTACAGACAGTGAAGCTGGTCCAAGAAAGAGAGGTGACTTTATTACAAGTAATCCTAGAATTAATAACAGACCTAGGCGCTGTCCTAAGCCTCTGGACCCCTAATCAATAAATACTGAATGAATGCCAGGTGTGCAGCAGGTGCTGTGCTAAGTGTTTTACCACCCATTCATTCATTTCTTCCTAATAACCCCTTGAAATACACCAGGCACTCTCTAGGCTCTATGCCTACAATGAAAAACACAGGCAATGGTCCTTGCCTACACATAAATATAGACAGACAAGTGATTAGGCAGTTACAGTCCAAGGTGGTACTTGCTGTAATGGGGGAACTATAATGTCCTATGGAAAACTTGGGAGACACAATTAGTCTAGATTGGATTGGGGGAAGAATTACTAGCAGCTTCCTCCAAAATACAACATCGATGCTAGCACCAAAGGTGAAGAAGGAATTATGTGAGCCCAGCGTGGGTGGGTAAAAGCATTCTGGAAGGGCAGATTGCATATGCAAGGCCTTGGAAATAGGATCCTGGTACAGCAAGGATCTGGAGGACATGCTAGTGTGGCTGGAATGTAAAGCATAAGGAATAGGAAGAGATGAGGCTGGAGAGAGAGACAGGACTAGACCACAAAGGATGTGAACAGTACAAGAGGTTTAGACATTTGAGGACAAGATCCCTAGGAGGTGTTACTAGATGATATCCAGAAGGAAAAAAACAATGGGCTGTCTCACAAACTGCTGGGCTGCCCTGCCCCAACGGGTCTCCAGACAAGGCTAGATGACTACTCACTGAGAAGGTATAAAGGGGCTTTAGATACTGAATATAAGGGGCAGCGGATGCCACACAGATAGGAGGAAGCAAGTCCTTGAGCCCCTTGTCTCCCTTGCTGTCTCCTGATTCCATATCTATGACATCTGAAGTTTTTTATTTTTCTTAAATTTATTTTAGAACCACTACTTAAGCCAACATGGAAGTCTTGTGACCAGGGCCTGAGTCCAATATTTGGAGGGCAGAGGAAAAAGCCAGTATTTGGAGCCCCTTACAAATATGAGCCAATATTTCTTTTCTTTCTCCTGCCCCCAACTCCAGCCACCTGGACTGGATTCCTCTACCAAGCATAGACACTGAGGGATTGTGGTCACAGAACAGTGAGGCCTTTCTCTTATTGGCTCTTTCAGTTCTCAAATATGCTTTTGATTTCATTTTGTCGATTTCAACTCTGTGGAGAAATTCTCCAGCATGTCATCTACTTTCTTGAACATATTTATCACAGTTATTTGCAAGTCTATGTTTGATAAGTCTGATATTTGGAATACCTCAGGACTGATTTCCATTGCCTGTTTTTCCTTTTGATACTGTTTCTTGGTATGTAAGTTGTATTTGGTGTACGCAAGATGACAGATTTTCTTTTCTGTCAGGCAGATAGAGTAATTCAATTTGATTAGGACTCAGCTGAGTCAAGGTTGATTGTGACCTTTGTTAAGGCTGCCCTATCTCTGCCTCATTTCTGTGGCAAGCCTATAACCCTGCAGGGGTTCTAAGTGAGATCTTTAGGTGTTTATCAGGACCCTTTCTTACTTGGTTGCTCCTGGATTTCAATTTTTGTTTCCAGAGTACTGTGAGCCTGCTAAAACTGATCTTGAGCTCTTCTAACACTTTCTGTTTGGCCTTTTAGCCTCTTGCTCTGGCAGCTTAAGACTCAGCAAATGTCCCAAAGGGGGAAATCAGAAGTAGGGTTCATATCCTCTTTAGAATTTTGTTCCTTAAGTCCTAGTTGCTCTTCGTTGGCTTCAAACGGATTTAAAAGTTTGTATTTTATCCAGCTTTCTAGTTGTTTCTTGTGGAAGCTACAAGCTACTCTATTATAGATAGAGACAGAGCAATGGAACACTAAATCTTGAAGGCCGGCAACAACTCTAACTGGAAAGTTGTTATGGTTCTCAGGAGGCCTTCAGAATAGCTTACCAACTGGGCTTTGCCAGCTGTTGGTCTTGATCCCAGGGCAGAACTTTGCTGTATCATCCTTCCCTAGACTCCCTGATCTTTTCATCAGCTTAAGAATCCCTTTACTTGGCCCTGAGACTTGCTCCTCCGTGCTGCAGACAGGCAAGGAAGAGGAAACAGATAGGAAATTGTTAGTTGGTTCTCAATGGAGCAGTATTGTGCCCCACATAGAGTATTTGGAAGCATGTAGGGATTTTTTTTTTTCTTTTGTTGCTGTATGACTTGGGGGAGAGGGTGATTACTAGAGCCAAGTGCACTTGGAAAAGCCCTGTACAATGCAAATTTTTTTTGCTAAAAATATTACTTTTCCATAAGAAAAATGAAGCCCCTTCCACTAGAACTCTGGATTTCAACTCCTATATTCTCAATGGCATTTTTCCCTCTCAAGGGTAAAAAAATCCCTCCTGTAGCTCATTCTTTTCTTCTCTATTGGATTAATCCCATAAGCAAGCACAAATGTCCCCAATTAAAAGCAATATCAAACAGAAAGAAGACTTTCCTTGATTTTACATCTTCCTCTAGACTACCATCTAATTTCTCTTCTTTCTTCACAGAAAATCTTTCTGAAAGTGATCCAGGGTAGGCAAGCTCTAAAATTCGAGCTTAGCCCATGGGGGTGCCTGGCTTCACCCAGTAAAGAATTCAGGGGTAAGCCAATGGTGTTAGACAGCAACTTTGATTGACGCGGCAGTGCATAGCAACAGCAGAAGTACGCCATAGGCAATGTGCCTAGAGTAGCAGCTCAGAGGCAGTTCTGAGTGCCTTCTGCATGGTCTTCTCTTTAATTTTCATATAATTGGAAGTGAGTATTTATACTTTTAATATACACAAATTAAAGAGAAGTGTATGCAGACATTTCTAGAAATAGGGAAGTAACTTCTGGGTTGTCAGTTCATTGCCATTGGAAAGGGGCAGCAGTTTTTGGGTGTTGCCATGGCAGTGATAAACTGATGTGGCACTGGTGGGCATTACTCATGGAGAGGTGTTTTTGCCTCTTCCCTGTTTCAGCTTGTCCTGAATCTGGTCTGGTGTCTCAGCCCCACCTCCAGAGTTGAGTCTCACTTCCTACTTCAAAAGGGTCATCTATGATCTTTCTCTACCTCCTTATTTTTGCTCCTCCACCCACTGCAGTCAGTCCTACCATTCCACTGAGCATGCTTGGAATGCTAAATCCAAATCACTTTTCTCATCTTACTTGATGCTTTAGTAGTATTTGACATGGGTCATTATTCCCTTCTTCTGGAAACGTTCTTCTGGCTGCTGTGAAATTATGCTCTTCTGTGTTCCTTCCTCTCTGGCCGTGCCGTCTCTGAAACCTCTGCTTGCTCCTGTTTTGTTCTTTCTCTTGATGTTTGAATGCCTCAGATCGCTGTTCAGGTTTTCTAACTCCTCTTTATCCAGGTAACCTCATCTGGCTCCATGATTTTACTTATCGTACATATGTGAGAATTTGTAAAATTCAGCCCAATATTAACCTCCCCTTTGTACACCATTTGTATCCCAATGGATGTTCAACTTCTTCATACATCTGAGGCGCTTGATAAATTTGACCTGCTAAAATGGGACTCTTTGGTTTATCTTCTCAACATACACGCTTGTTCCTAGTGTTCTACATTCCCTAAGTTGTTCATGAAGGAATTTTCATGAAGTTCTCTTTCCCTTTTTCCTCTATATCCGATCCATAAACAAATCCCTCCAAATTATATCCCTAGTATTCCCAGTCTTCTCTAGTTCATGTCATTTTTATCTCTGGCCTGGATTTAGGCACTTGTTTTCTAATAGATCTTCCTGCTTCCATGCTTGCTTTGCTATGATCCATTTTCTTCACAGCAGGCAGAGTGACTTTCTCAAAATGTAATCACGTCATGTCACTTTCTTCACCTGCCTAAAAATTCTCTAATGGCTTTCGTACTCAACTTACAACAAATTCAGACTTCTTCCCAGTTTAGCAAGGCCTCTGTGTTCTGGCTGCCTCCCACAACTCTGACTTCAGTTTGTACCACTATTTCTCTGGCTCACTGTGCTCCACCATACTGACCAAATGTTGTTATCATACACATGTTCCTTCTGCCTGCAATACGTTTTCCTTGTCATGTGGCTGGCCACTTCTTGTCCCTCAGGTCTTAGCTTGAAAGTCACTTCTGCCTAATCATCTAATCTGAACTAGCCACGTAGTCATTTGTAATTTCTTACCTATTTTTAATTCTCTACATTTTACTTATCACTATCTGGTATTTTCTTAATCGATTTATTCATATATTCATTCATTTTCTTACAACCAATATCCCCCAACTAGAATACAGACAACATGAGAATATGAGCTTATCTTTCTTATTTACTATCGAGTGCTTGGTGTCTAAAAGAGCACCTAGCACCTAGCAAGCAGGAAGGTTTCAGGAAATATTTGCAAGAAATTGTCTATTTGTAAAAATACTGTAGGAGATGGAAACTTTGAATTCCACTTGACTCTAAATAAAATATTAAGTCATTTTCTTTATCCAACTTCTGTTTTCTTACATTTTAAAATAACAGATGCCCTCAAAGCTAGTCAGTCACCCTGTGTCCTCTGTCATCATAGATTGGGTTTGCCAGTTTCTGAAATTTCTTTATAATGAAAACAAACATTAGTTACTCTTTTATATCTAGCTTTTTGACTGAATGTTCCATCTCTGAAATTCATTTATTTGTTTCATGAAGGAGTAGTGCATGTTTTTCATTGCAATGTACTTTTGGTGTTTGAATACATCAAAATGTATGTAGCCATTCTAAACAAAAAAACAAACAAACAAGAAGGGTGATGGTGATGACCAGTAGTTTAAGAACTGTGTTCTACAGAAGCTCCTCTTCCTCTCCAGGAGTGGCGTGGTTGAGGGGCCAAGAGAGTAAGCCTCCAGCATCACCTCCTCTTCCCTTTCTCCCCTCCAAACAGAATGGTAGTTAGGGTCATTCTGGTTTTGTTTATTTTATAGACTCACATCTAGTCATCTGGGTGTTAGGTCAGATCGCATTTATAAAAATGTTCCTGCTGTCTAAACAATTATCCTTTAACTCAGCTATTGATGTCAGACACTGGATTTTTGAACTCTTCTACATTTGAGCTACATGACTTAAATGAATTAATCACTTTGTGCCTGTATTTCCACAAATGTACACGTGTAATATCAATAATAATGTTAGGTTAGGTTAAATGTGCTAATGCTTACAAAATACAATAAATTCTAGTTGCTATAACTATTATTATTATTATTATTTTGTCACTGTCATCATCTACTTCATCATCCTTGTCTGGGACACTTTCCCCTCTGCTGATCTATGTTAATTTGAGGCTTTGTTGTAGTCACTCAGCCTGGGCTCCCAATCAGTGGAAAACTGGAAGCCTCCTACTTCTATTCCTAGCAGCAGGATGGGGTATCCTAGTTGGGTCCCTGGCTTGCCCCACCCAGTGCACCAGAAATAAACCTACTCAAACTTGAATGCCTGGGAAAAAGGTGCTCTGCTCCTCGCCAGACCACATTTCTCAAAGAGAAGAGGGAAGGAAAAAAGAAGACACTGTCTCAGTTAAGCTCCCCAAGTACATTATGAACCTGACATTCCTAAGATGTCCAAGTCAGGTTCCAAAAACTAGTGGGTTATCCACAGATGTCAGTATAGACACCAAGCTTAAGTTTCATTTTTAGTTTCATCACAGGGTGACCTTGGCCAAGTCATTATGTTGTCATCACAGGTTCTCTGGATTCATTGACATCCTATTTCCCCACTAAGCATTACCTGGGTAGATTGAAGTGTTGTGCATTTGCCAACAGGCAGTTGGGAGATGGGATAACTGTGTAGCAATGTGCAAAACTCAGAGGTGAGGTAGAAGAGTGAGGCTTGTATGATGTATCCCTGAGGGTCCAGGATCCACAGGGAAATTTCAGGGCATAAAGGAGGTATACTAGATGATGAAAAGCAATGCCGCAGGATATGTTCCCAGGCTGCTAGAGAAATAGGTAGTTAGAGTCATTCTCTGTTGCTCTGGTATTTGTTTCACTGCCTGCCTCGGAAAATCCGTCACCCCTATCTCCCTTCTTTCTGATGCTGGCTTCAAATAAGCAATTCGGTGAGGTCTTGCCATCAGAAAGCAAGGCATACTGGCTTGCTGCACTTTTATTTGAGACTCACTTCAAACACTGACGCACTTGCTGCCTAATGACTTTGGGCATTTTGCCATGATGGGAACGGTAGTGAAGGTAGTGGTGGTTAAAAACTATGCTGTTTACAAGAGTAGTTTCCCACTGGTACTGTGAGGCATGCACATCTTTCAGAAATACTGAATTCCATATGCATCATGTTTCATTTGTGTCTGGCTAGTAGGGCCAATATAGAGTTAGACTAGACATTAAAACAATGGGTCAGTTATCTCTAAGTAAAGACAATACTATTGTGTAGCTTTTCTAATAAATGACAGAATCTGTGTTTGAATCCAGAACTACTCTTCTATTCCACCTTATTTATTCAAGAGGTAGGACTGAATCTCTTCTCCACCACATAGCTCTGAGACCTTGGGCAAGTTTTTTCCCTTTAGTTTCCTCATTTATAAACCAGGGATAATACAACTTACCTTATAGAATGATTATGAGTGTTTTATTAGTAGTATTATTTTATTTCAATGGATTTTTTTTTTTTTTTGCAACAGGTGTTATTTGGTTACATGGATGTTATTTAGTGGTGATTTCTGAGATTTTGGTGTGCCCTTGATCCGAGCGGTGTACACTCTACCCAATGTGTAGTCTTTTATTCCTCCCTGACCTCCCACCCTTTCCTTCAGGTCCCCAAAATCCCTTGTATTGTTCTTATGCCTTTGTGTCCTCACAACTTAGCTCTCACTTATAAGTGAGAACATATGCTGTTTGGTTTTCCATTCCTGAGTTACTTTACTTAGAATAATGGTCTCCGATTCTAACCAGGTTGCTGCAAGTACCGTTATTTTGTTATTTGTTTTATGGCTGAGTAGTATTCCGTGGTGTGTGTGTGTGTGTGTGTGTGTGTGTTTGTGTGTGTGTGTGTGTGTGTTTATATACGTGTGTGTGTGTGTATATATATATATATATATATATATTTTTTTTTTTTTTTTACATTTTCTTTATCCACTTGATTGATATCTTTTTCGTATAATGACTTCACTTCCTTTGGGTAGAAGCCCAGTAATGGGATTGCTGGATCAAACGGTAGATCTACTTTTAGTTATTTAAGGAATCTCCACATTGTTTTCCACAGTGGTTGTGCTAGTTTATATTCCCACTAGCAGTATAAAAGTGTTCCCTTTTCGCCACATCCATGCCAACATCTACTGTTTTTTAATTTTTTAATTATGGCCATTCTTGCAGGAGTAAGGTGGTATTGCATTGTGGTTTTGATTTGCATTTCCTTGATAATTAGTAATGTTGAGCATTTTTTCATATGTTTCTTGGCCATTTTTATATCTTCTTTTGAGAACTGTCTATTCATGTCCTTAGCCCACTTTTTTGATGGGATTTTTTTTCTTGCTGATTTGTTTGAATTATTTGTAGATTCTGGATATTAGTCCTTTTTTGGATGCAAAATTTTGCCAAGATTTTCTCCCACTCTGTGAGTTGTCTGTTTACTCTGTTGATTATTTCTTTTCCTGCACTGAGCTTTTTAGTTTAATTAAGTCCCATCAATTTATCTATGTTTTTGCTGCATTTGCTTTTGGGTTCTTGATCATGAAGTCTTTGCCTAAGCCAATGTCTAGAAGAGTTCTTCTGATGTTCTCTTCTAGAATTTTTGTGGTTTCAGGTCTCAGATTTAAGTCTTTGATCCATCTTGAGTTGATTTTTTTGTAAGGTGAGAGAAGAGGACCCAGTTTCATTCTCATACATGTGGTTAGCATTTATCCCAGCACCATTTGTTGAATAGTGTGTCCTTTCCCCACTTTGTGCTTCTGTTTGCTTTGTTGAAGATCAGTTGGCTGTAAGTATTTGGCTTTATTTCTGGGTTCTCTATTCTGTCCCATTGGCCTCTGTGCCTGTTTTTATACCAGTACCATGCTGTTTTCATGACTATGGTCATAGTGGTACCATTTGAAGTCAGGTAATATAATGTCTCCAGATTTGTTCTTTTTGCTAAGTCTTGCTTTGGCTATGTAGACTCGTTTTTGGTTCCAATATTTGGCCACGGTTCCTAAAATTCCATGACTTTTGGGATTGTTTTTTCTAGTTCTGTGAAGAATTCTGATGGCATTTTGATGGGCATTGCATTGAATTTGTAGATTGCTTTTGGCAGTATGGTCATTTTCACAATATGGATTCTACCCATCCATGAGCATGGGATGTGTTTCTATTTATTTGTGTCATCTGTGATTTCTTTCAGCAGTGTTTTGTAGTTTTTATTGTAGAGGTCTTTTAACTCCTTGGTTAGGTGTATTCTAAAATATTTTATTTTTTGCAGCTATTTTAAAAGAGGTTGAGTTATTAGTTTGATTCTCAACTTGGTTGCTGTTGGTGTATAGCAGTGCTACTGATTTGTATATATTGATTTTGCATCTTGAAACTTTACTGAATTCATTTCTCAGATCTAGGAGCTTTTTGGATGAGGCTTTAGGGTTTTCTAGGTATACAGTCATATCTTCTGCAAACAGTGACAGTTTGACTTCCTTTTTAATTTGGAAGTCCTTTATTTCTTTCTCTTGTCTGATTGCTCTGCATAGGACTTTCAGTATTATGTTGAATAGAAGTGGTGAAAGTGGGCATTCTTTACTTGTTCCAGTTCTTAGACAGAATGCATACAACTCTTCCCCATTCAATATAATGTTGGCTGTGGGTTTGCCATAGATGGTTTTTATTACCTTAAGGTATATCCCTTTTATGCTGATTTTGCTGAGGGTTTTAATCATAAAAGGATGCTGGGTTTTGTCAAATGTGTTTTCTGAGTCTATTTAGATGATCATGTGATTTTTGTTTTTCATTTGGTTTATGTGGTATATGACATTTATTGACTTACTTTTTTCTTTGAGATGGAGTTTCACTCTTGTTCCCCAGGCTGGAGTGTAATGGCACGATATCAGCTCACTGCAACCTCCACCTCCTGGGTTCAAGCGATTCTCCTGCCTCAGCCTCCCCAGTAGCTGGGGTTACAGGCATGCACCACCACGCCCAGCTAATTTTGTATTTTTAGTAGAGATGGGGTTCTCCATGTTGGTCAGGCTGATCTTGGACACTTGACTTCAAGTAATCCGACCTCCTTGGCCTCCCAAAGTGGTGGGATTACAGGTGTGAGCCACCACGCCCCACCAATTTACATATGTTAAACCATGCCTGCATCCCTGGTATGAAACCCACTTGATCATGGTGGATTATCTTTTCAATATGTTGTTGGATTAGGTTCACTAGCATTTTGCTGAGGATTTTTGCATCTATTTTCATTAGTGATATTGGTCTGTAGTTTTCTTTCTTTTTCTTTTTTTCTTTTTTGTTATGTCCTTCCCTGGTTTTGGTATTAGGGTGATACTGGCTTCATAGAATGATTTAGGGAGGATTCCCTCTTTATCTTGTGGAATAGTGTCAGTAGGATTGGTACAAATTTTTCTTTGAATGTCCAATAGAATTCAGCTGTGAATTATCTGGTCTTAGATTTTTTGTTGTTGGCAATTTTAAATTACCATTTTGATCTGATTGCTTGTTATTGGTCTGTTCTGAGATTCTATATTTTCCTGGTTTAATCTAGGAGGGTTGTATGTTGTCAGGAATTTATCCATCTCCTCTAGGTTTTCTAGTTTATGTGCCTAAATGTGTTCATAGTAGCCTTGAATGATCTTTTGTATTTCTGTGGTATCAGTTGATGTCTCCCATTTCAATTCTAATTGACCTTATTTTGATCTTCTGTCTTCTTTCCTTGGTTAATCTCACTAATGGACTATCAATTTTGCCTGTCTTTCCAAAGAGCCAGCTTTTCATTTTATTTATATTTTGTATTTTTTTGTTGTTTCAATTTCATTTAGTTCTACTCTGACACTTATTTTTTTTTCTGCTGCTGGGTTTGGTTTGGTTTGTTCTTGTTTCTGTCATTCCTTGAGGTGTGACCTCAAATTGCCTATTTGTGCTCTTTTAGACTTTTTGGTGTAGGCACTTAAGGCTATGATTTTTCCTCTTAGCACCACTTTTGCTGTATTCCAGAGGTTTTGATAAGTTGCTTCACTATTACTGTTCACTTTGAATAATGTTGACTCAATGATTATTCAGTGAGCCAGTTATTAAATTTCCATGAATTTTTATGGTTTTGAGAGTTTCTTTTGGAGTTGGTTTCTGATTTTATTCCATTGTGGTGTGAGATGGAATAAAACAGAACATTCTACCCAATAATTGCAGAATATACATATTCATCAAGTACTCTGAAAGAGTACTTAATATAATTTTTATTTTGTTAAATTTATTGAGACTTGTTTTGTGGCCTACCATATGGTCTATCTTGGAGAATATTCCATGTGCTGATGAATATGCATATTCTGCAATTTTTGGGTAGAATGTTCTGTAAATATCTGTTAAGTCCATTTGTTCTAGGGTATAGTTGAAGTCCATTGTTTCTTTGTTGGCTGTCTTAACAACCTGTCTAATGCTGTTAGTGGAGCATTGACAGCATTATTATATTCCTGACATCTCTCTCATTTCTTAGGTCTAATAGTAATAGTTTTATAAATTGGAGAGCTCCAGTGTTAGATGCATGTGTATTTAGGATTGTGATATTTTTCTGTTGGACCAGTTCTTTTATCATTGTATAATGCCCCTGTCTTTTTTAATCATTGTTACTTTAAAGTCTGTTTTCACTGATATAAGAATGGCTACTCCTGCTAGCTTTGGATGTCCATTTGCATCCTTTTCCACCTCTTTACCTTAAGTTTATGTGAGTCATGTGTTAGGTGAGTCTCCTGAAGACATAATATACTTGGTTGGTGAATTCTTATCCATTCTGCCATTCTGTATCTTTTAAGTGGAGCATTTAGGCCATTTACATTCAATGTTAGTACTGAGATATGAGGTACTATTCCATTCATTATGCTAACTGTTGCCTGAATATCTTTTATTTTTCCTGTTGTCATTTTTTTTATAGGTCCTGTGAGATTTATACTTTAAAGAGTTTCTATTTTGGTGTATTTCAAGGATTTCTTTCTGGATTTTTAGCTCCTTTTTACAGTTCTTGTAGTGTTGGCTTGATAGTGGTAACATCTCTCAGCATTTGTTTGTCTGAAAAAGACTGCATCTTACCTTCATTCATGAAGCTTAGTTTTGCCAGATACAAAATTCTTGGCTGATAACTATTTTATTTCAGGAGGCTAAAGATAGGACCCCAATCCCTTATAGCTTCTAGGGTTTCTGCTGAGAAATCTTCTGTTAATGCAATAGGTTTTCCTTTATAGGTTACCTGATGCTTTTGCCTCACAGCTCTTAAGATTCTTTCCTTCATCTTGACTTTAGGTAACCCAATGACTATGTGCCTAGGTGATGATCCTTTTGCAATGAATTTTCTGGGTGTTCTTTGAGCTTCTTGTATCTAGATGGCTAGGTCTCTAGCAAGGGCAGGAAGTTTTCCTTGATTGTTCTCTCAAACATGTTTTCTAAACTTTTAGATTTATCTCCTTCCTTGTGAACATCAATTATTTTTAGGTTTGGTTGCTTAACATAATCCCAAACTTCTTGGGGGCTTTATTTTTTTTTTTAAATTACCTTTTCTTTGTCTTTGTTGGGTTGGGTTAATTTGAAAGCCTTGTCTTCAAGCTCTGAAGTTCTTTCTTCTACTTGTTTGATTTTATTGCTGAGATTGTTTGGTGTATTTTGCATTTCTCTAAGCATGTCCTTCGTTTTTGGAAGTTGTGATTGTTTTCTATTTATGGTATTTATTTCTCTGGAGATTTTTCTGTCCATATCCTGATAATTTTGAAAATTTATTTAAGTTGGTATTCACCTTTCTCTGGCCTCCTTGAGTTGTTTAATAACTCACCTTCTGAATTATTTTTCTGGCAATTAAGAGATTTCTTCTTGATTTAGATCCATTGCTGGTGAGCTAGTATGATCTTTTGAGGATGTTAGAGAACTTTGTTTTGTTATATTACTGGAATTGTTTTTCTGGTTCCTTCTCATTTAGGTAGACAATGTCAAAGGGAAGATCTGGGATTCAAGGACTGTTGTTCAGATTCTTTTGTCCCATGGGGTGTTCCCTTGATGTGTGACACTGTCCCACTTCCCCTAGGGATAGGGTTTCCTGAGAGCCAAACTGTAGTGAGTATTATTTCTCTTCTGGATCTAACCACCCAGTGGAGCTACTGGTCTCTGTCCTGGTACTGGTGAGTGTCTACAAAGAGTCCTGTGATCTGTCTTCAAGTCTCTGAGTCATGGATACTGGCACCTACTCTGGTGGAGGTAGCAGGGGAATGAAGTGGATTCTGTTAGGGTCCTTATGTGTAGTTTTATTTAGCACTCTAGTTTTGTGTTGGTTGGCTTCCAGCCCGGAGGTGGTGTTTTCAAAAAACCATCAGCTGTAGTAGTATAGGGAGGGTGCAAGCTTGCCCTAAGGTCTTCTGGATAAGTATGTGGGTTTCTCAGGTGGTGGGTGGAATCATGGAGCTCCCAAGAGATTATGTTCTTTATCTTTTGAATTTTTTGGCTGTCTCATGAAGCCTTCAGTGGCAAGCTGTTACCTTCAAAGGGTCTGTGGATTCGCTTGGCTTTCCTGGCATGTTCCTGCAGTAGTTCTTGGAGCAAAAGTTCATGATGTGAGTCTCCACATGGTACTCTGTCCATCTGAGTGGGAGCTGCAAGCTAGTCCTGCCTCCTATCCACCATTTTTTTCCTCTCTGTTCTATTATAAGTATTAAATGAGATAATGTATTGATATATTTAGCAGAGCACCTGACACTGAGTACTCAATATATGTTAAATGCTACTGCTACCTCTACTAGTAATTGGGAAACAGGAATAAGAAAAATAGGGAAATGAGAATTGAGCTTAGGCACCTAACTCAGGCAGAGAAATGTCATAAAGCTCTAAGATATACATCCTGCAACCCAGCTGACAGAGTACATAAGTCTCCTTGCTCAAGTACTGAAACGCAGAGGCCCATGTACACTCTAACACAATGTCTTTAAACTTTTTTGAATATGTATTCTATCAGTGAACCAATTTTAAGCACTCCCCCACCATATATATTTGTTTATTCATTTATAAGTTGTAAACATGCACTAATGTACTAGTGTCTATATTATAAAACAAAAAGATATATAAATTTTTTTTTTATTTTTTTTATTTTTTATTGCATTTTAGGTTTTGAGGTACATGTGAAGAACATACAATATTGTTGCATAGGTACACACGTGGCAGTGTAATTTGTTGCCTTCCTCCCCTTCACCTATATCTGGCATTTCTCCCCATGCTATCTC
>CAUYQU010050082.1:0-62566 GCA_963574635.1 Cheracebus regulus | reverse complement strand
ATGCCTGTAATCCCAGCACTTTGGGAGGTTGAGGCGGGTGGATCATTTGAGGTCAGGAGTTCAAGACCAGCCTGGCCAATATGGTGAAACCCCGTCTCTAATAAAAATACAAAAATTAGCCAGGCGGTAGTAGCACGTGCCTGTAATCCCAGCTACTCAGGAGGCTGAGGCAGGAGAATCACTTGAGCCTGGGAGGTGGAGGCTGCAGTGAGCCGAGATCACCACTGTTCTCCAGCCTGGGTGACAGAGTGAGACCCTGTCTCAATTTTTTTTTTTTTTTTTTTTTTTTAGAGAGGGGGTTCTTGCTATGTTACCCAGGCTGGTCTCAAACTCCTGGGCTCAAGTGATCCCCCTGCCGCAGCCTCCCAAAGTGCTGGGATTACAGACATGAGCCACCACAGCCGGCCAGCTATTTCTGACTGATTGGGTCTGCAACTTGGAGTTAGGGTGGCCAGGGACCCAGGTCACCCATATCTGCAGCCCTGGACCCCAAAAGAGATAGGGAGGGAGGGCTGCCACCATGAAAGTAATGCTGCCACCACCTTGTCGTGCTAACAACCACAGAAGGCTGCAATTCTTCCTGTACCCAAGTCCCAGATACAGTCATTGGGGCAGAGGAGGAGGGTTAGCCCAGGCAGCTGTTGCTCCCCCATTCCAAGGCTTTGTGCCTACCATCCTGCTGTGACAAACCAGCGTACACCCACAGCAGGAAGGCATAGGGTTGTGCACAGGAGACTCCCCCCAGGAGAGAGGAACATCGCATGTCACAGCCTAGAGCTCACAGATACATAGCAGGGCTCACAGCGTCACGATTTTGGACACACAACTAACTCTCCAACTTCCCAACTCACACCAAACCTTAGACGCAGAGCCCTTGGACACACAACTTCCAGACCCACACCCTTCAGACACACACTCCTTGGAGACACAACCCCCTCCTACTACAACCTCCGGGACTCACAGCCCCACGACACACACCCCTTTAGACACACACCCCACCCTGGGACGCCCAGCAGCACACCCGGACTTCCAAAACCTACCCAGCCTGCAAAAGCCGCGCAGAGGACACCGCAGGAGTCTCAACCCGACACGACACGCACCTGCTCGGCCTGGGCCCTGGGACGCTGGGCGGACGGACCCGCGGCGGCTGCGCGAAGATCAGGGGCCCGCGGCCGCAGGTGCCTTGGGAGCGGGGCGGCCCCGCCCCCGGGAGCTGATTGGGTGGGGCGGGGTCATTTGCATAGAGGGCGTCACCCTGGAGGCGGCGAGGGCGGGCACGTGGGCGCGGCCCCGCCCCGGGAGTTCAGAGGTCTGGGACTCAGACACGAAAGGATGTTGGGGCGCCAGAGGTGGGGGCGCGGATAAGGAAGAAGCAGGACGGAGGGGGGGCTGGATCAGACCAGCTAGGGTTTCCCCAGCCTCACTGGGCGCCCTTGACCTTAATGCCGACCCCTGACCCTAGTGATCCTAACCCTAACTCGAAACCTGTTCCTAACTCACCCCAACTTACCTGGGTTAATGCCATCCCGCGTGAAATAGACTGCGATCCCGGACCCTGTCGGCCTTCTCGCAGGCAACGCTGACCCTCGCACTCACCGGAATGGAGGGACTGCAGGACGGGGCTCTGGGGTCGCCTGTGTGGCCTCAGCTGTGCCTCCCGGGGCCAGACACATGTCCCCATGTGTCCCCACAGGGAGTGACAGACCCTCCGCTGCTTCTGGTCCCTCGACCCCGCTCCGTCCACCTCTCCACCATCCCAAGACCACCACAGCGCTTCCACCAACCACGCCCCCATCCTTCCCTCTCCTTGCTAGAGGCTGTTTTCTAAACTTCGAAGGTCAGCTGTGAGGGGCCTTCCAGGATTGGACCCCAGCCCAGACCTCTAAATCCACCCCTTCCCCTGGGATCCCAGCACAGGCCAGACCCAGAGGAAGATCAGAGGGGGGTTGGTGAATGCATCCGTGTGAAAAGAATTGCAGGACAAAGATGGCTCTGGGATGGGCACTTCTGGAGAAGCCCCCCGTCTGGGGCAGGCAGGGGCTCCATGCACTCCTCTAGCCCTGGGGGGCGTCAGGCTTGGGCCAGAGGGAGGCAGGGACAGGCCAGAATGGGGGACAAGGACTGTGCCAGAGGAGTCAGGGTTTCTCAGAAGAGGGGGCATTTGTGTTGGGCTTTTTTTTTTTTTTTTTTTTTTTTTTTTAGATTGAGTCTCACTCTGTAACCCAGGCTGGAGTGCAGTGGCACAATCTAGGCTCACTGCAACCTCCGCCTCCTGGGTTCAAGCGATTCTTCTGCCTCAGCCTCCTGAGTGGCTGAGACTACAGGTGCATGCCACCACACCTGGCTAATTTTTGTACTTTTAGTAGAGACAGGGTTTCACCATATTGGCCAGGCTGTTCTCGAACTCCTGACCTTGTGATCTGCCTGCTTTGGTATCCCAAAGTGCTGGGCTTACAGGCATGAGCCACCGTGCCCAGCTGTGCTGGGCTTTCAGGTATGTGTAGGAGTTTGCCACTAGGAGAAAGGCTTTTCTTGTTTTTTCCTTCAAGACAGGATCTCACTGTGTTGCCCAGACTGGAGTGCAGTGGCATGATCATAGCTCACTGCAACCTCAACCTCCTGGGCTCAAGCAATCCTCCCAACTCAACCTCCCCAGCAGCTGGGACTACAGGGACACCCCGAGCTGATTCTGTTTTTTGGTTTTTTTTTAGAGAAGTCTCGCTATGTTGCCCAGGCTGGTCCCAAACTCCTGGGCTTAAGAGATCCTTCCGCCTCGGCCTCCCAAAGTACTGAGATTACAGATGTGAGCCACTGCGCCAGACCTGAGAAGGGCTTTTTCAAGAGGGAACAGCACCTGCAAATGTGCAGAGGAAGAGCACAGACCATTCTCTGGCCTGGGAGATGAGGAAGGTGAAGCCAGAACAGCGGGCAGGGGGTGGAGAGCTGGGGTGCTGCAAAGCTGCCAGGTGTCCACCTCCTCCAGAGACAAGAGGGGCTGGTCTCCCAAAATCAGGAGAAGGCATGTGGCAGATGCTGGTGTGGGGGACACTGAGACAGGGAAGAGGCTCCCTGGGGGAGGCTTGTCTCTCCTGACACCTCAGTTTACCCATCTGTGACATGGGCAGTGTGGACCTCTGGTCTGGGCACAGCTTTCTCTTTGTACATGAAAACTATAGCGTTCACACTGTGTCATCATGGGTCCCTCCTGTCCCATCCATTGCCCAGTGCCGCACACTCAGGTGTCCTCAGGACACACCAGGGCCTGGGCCAGGCTGGGGGCTTCTGCCTCACTCCACAGTGCAGAACAAGGCTCGGGGAGTACCGAGGCGGCTGGGGAGCCCGGGGCCCCCGGAGGGCTGCTCTGTTTACCCACGGTCGCCCGCCTGCCTCTGATGCAACCCGCAGGCTCTGGTTACGTGAGGCCAGCAGCTGGGCCAGCTCTGGGGGAAGGGCTAGCCCGGCAGAGCGAAGCTGGCCGGGGCAGGCCCCCATGCACCCGAACCCCTGGCCCCCTCCTTCTGGTGGGCATCGTCTTCCGTTATTCAGAGTCTGTCCTTTGGCCCCTGTTCCTATCCTCTACCTTCCCCAATCACTAATTGTGTCCCCTAGCAGGGCCACCAAGAGTCTTAACCTCATTCTTCTCAGATGAAGGGACATTTGCTAGAGTAAGAGGTTGAGGGTAGAGGGCAAGGTGTGGGGAGGAAGGGATAGAAGGGGCCAGAGTGGGTGTCGAGGGAGAAGGGTGATGTGGGAGGGGGCTGGGAGATGGGGGAGGCAGCAGGTGGAGGATGGATGGAGGAGGAGGCTGGGGTGGGAGGCTGAGGTAGGTGGAGGAGCTGCCCCTGCTCTGCCTCCCTCCTTCAGGGGAAGGCTTTGAAGGGCCTTCCATGTCAAGGAAGTGTGGCCCAGTGGCTAGGGAGGGCCCCCGAGGTTAAAAAAACCCTGAGTCCCCCTCCCAGCTGCGCTGCTCCCTCACTGTGTGACCTTAGGATGGTCACTGCACCCCCAGGGCCTCTGCGCTCGTGAAAAGTGCGGCTAGGCCGGGCACAGTGGCTCATGCCTATAATCCCAGTATTTTGGGAGGCCGAGGTGGGCAGATCACTTGAGGTCAGGAGTTTGAGACCGACCTGGCCAACATGGCAAAACCCCATCTCTACTAAAAATACACAAATTAGCCAGGCATGGTGGCGCACGCCTGTAATTCCAGCTACTAAGGAGCCTGAGGTAGGAGAATCACTTGAACCTGGGAGGATGAGGTGGCAGTGAACCAAGACTGCACCACTGCACTCCAGCCAGGGCAACAGAGCAAGACTCTGTCTCAAAAAAAAAAAAAAAGAAAAGAAAACAAAAGAATTGGGGATAATAGCAGCCCTCATTGTAGGTGGGCCTACAATGTTCCCTCCTCCAAAAGCGTTCCCATCCTCTTAGCACTTGAGGTCCTTCCACCTCCCCGTCCTTCCCTCCAGCTTAGCACTGACC
The DNA here is from genome assembly GCA_963574635.1 of Cheracebus regulus. Taxonomy (NCBI): domain Eukaryota; kingdom Metazoa; phylum Chordata; class Mammalia; order Primates; family Pitheciidae; genus Cheracebus; species Cheracebus regulus. Next base: position 58,087 of record CAUYQU010050082.1, on the reverse strand, counting down.
CGGGAGTCGGGGAGTGTGTGTGCCTGTCTCTGCCTCCTGCAGCCTGGGGGTTCCTTGGGCCCCGGCCCAGTGCATTGTGGCACCAAAGGGGTGTCTCCATGGGTTTCTTTCTTTTCTTTCTTTTTTTTTTCGAGACAGAGTCTTGCTCTGTTGCCCAGGCTGGAGTGCAGTGGCTCAATCTCGGCTCACTGCAACTTCTGCCTCCTGGGTTCAAGCAATTCTGCCTCAGCCTCCTGAGCAGCTGGGACTACAGACACGTGCCACCACACCCAGCTAACTTTTTGTATTTTTAGTAGAGGTGGGGTTTCACCATATTGGCCAGGCTGGTCTCAAACTCCTGACCTCATGATCCACCTGCCTTGGCCTCTCAAAGTGCTGGGATTATAGGTGTGAGCCACCACGCCTGGCCTCTTTCGTTTTTTAGAGACACAGTTGCTCTGTTGCACAGGCTGGAGTGCAGTGTGCAATCATGGCTCCCCGCAGCCTTACACTCCTGGGCTCAAGTGATCCTCCTGCCTTGCTCTCCAAAAGCACTGGGATTACGGGTGTGAGCCACTGCGCACAGCTCCATGGGTTTCTTGAAGAACTGGAGAATCCCCAGGAAGGTGTAAGCAGTGAAAGTAAGAGTGGGGGCCAAACCTGGGGCACCCAGAAGCCTTGTTCAGGGATACAACAGGGCTAAAAAGAGGCTTTCCAGGGGCCTGAGTGTGCAGGACTCTCTAGGAACCCAGAGCAGGTCTGAAATAAAAACCAGGACTCAGAGCAAGGGCTAAGGACAAAACTCAGCAGAAGTCTGATTCTCGTCCTGACCACTGTGGACAGAGCAGGGGCAGGTCGCTGCCCTCTACGGGTCTCTCTCTACCCCATGCAGACCAGGGTTGGGATCCTTTCTGGGTGACCTCTACCTCGTGAGCACTACGCACTTGTTTGGATGCCCCATGGCACAGAGAGCTCACTGTCTCTCTTCTAGTTGCCCACCTATCTCTGGAGTCCTGCCGGGAGTAAACACTATTTTTTTTTTTTGACGTGGAGTCTTGCTCTGTGGCCAAGCTGGAGTGTAGTGGTACGATCTTGGCTCACTGCAACCTCCACCTCCCGGCTCAAGTGATTCTCCTGCCTCAGCTTCCAGAGCAGCTAGGACTGCAGGTGTGCACCACACTCAGCTCATTTTTGTATTTTCAGTAGAGACGAGGTTTCACCACGTTGGCCAGGCGGACTCAAACTCCTGACGTCAAGTGGTCCGCCAACCTCAGCCTCCCAAAGTGCTGCGATTACAGGTGTAAGCCACCGTACCTGGCCAGTAAATGCCAATGAGCAAGCTCTAGGAGTGCCCTTGCCCTCCACCCTGACAAGGGAGGCTGCGAGCTCTTGTTCTCAGAGCCCTCTGGCCTCTCAGAACCTCAGTTCGCTCTCTGAAAAGTGGGAGCAAGGGCATTTAGGGTGAAAAAGGGTGGAGGGTCACAGTGTGCCCACCAGGGCCAGCCAGGACTGCAATGACCCGACGGAGGCTGAGCTTCCCACCAAACGCTTTGCCTCTTGCACCCCCTGGCGGCCAAAGCGGGCGGGATGCCCTCCAGGCAAAAAGGGTGAATCGAGCATGCAAATGAGATGCAAATTAATCAGCGTCCCCACGAGCCCTTGGACTCAGGATGACGAGGTGTCTGACAGCCCAAAGTCCTGATCAGACATCTTTTATTTATTTATTAATTATTTTTAATTGTTTTTTGACACCAGAGTTTTGTTCTTGTTGCCCAGGCTGGAGTGCAATGGTCCACAATCTCAGCTCACTGAAACCTTGGCCTCCTGGGTCCAAGCAATTCTCCTGCCTCAGCCTCCTAAGTAGCTGGGATTACAGGCATGCGCCACCACACCCGGCTAATTTTGTATTTTTAGTAGAGACGGGTTTCACCATGTTGGTCAGGCTGGTCTCGAACTCCAGACCTCAGGTGATCCACCCGCTTCAACCTCCCAAAGTGCTGGGATTACCGCATGAGGCCACCATACCCAGCCTATTATTATTTTTTGAGACAGAGTCTCGCTCTGTCACCCAGGCTAGAGTGCAGTGGCTCGATCTTGGCTCACTGTAACCTCCGCCTCCCAGGTTCAAGCAATTCTCCTGCCTCAGCTTCCCAAGTAGCTGGGAAGGCGCCCACCAACATATCCAGCTAATTTTTTATATTTATGGTAGACAGGCTTTCACCATGTTGGCCAGACTGGTTTTAAACTCGTGACTTCAGGTGATCTGCCCCCCTCAGGCTTCCAAAGTGCTGGGATTACAGGCAGGAGCCACCATGCCGAGCTATTTTGTTGTTGTTGTTGTTTTTTAATAGAGACAGGGTCTCTCCATGTTGCCCAGGCTGCTCTCCAACTCCTGGACTCAGGAGTTCCTCCAGTCTTGACCTCCCAAAGTGCTGGGATTACAGGCGTGAGCCATCATACCTGGCTTAGACCCCTTTTAAGAGAGATGACTGGGCCAGGTGAGGTGGCTCACGCCTGTAATCCCAGCAATTTGGGAGGCTGAGGCAGGTGGATCATGAAGTCAGGAGTTCAAGACCAGCCTGGCCAACATAGTGAAACCCTGTCTCCACTAAAACTATAAATTAGCCGGGCACGGTGGCAGGTGCCTCTAATCCCAGCTACTGGGGAGGCTGAGGCAGGAGAATAGCTTGAAGTCGTGCAGCAGAGGTGAGTGAGCCGAGATCACACCCCTGCACTCCAGCCTGGCAATAGACAGACAGGACTGTTAGTCACTGGTTGAGGTCGCATCCAGGGGGGCTATGAGTGACTCGGAGCCCTAGAAGGGTCTGGGGCCCCCTACTCCTGCCTCCCTCACACCCAGCCCCAGTTGCCATAGGCAGGTGCTGGGAGGGAGGTGATAATCCCGTTCTGCTGCCAGTTTCTCCTGCGGGTCTGAGCAAGACAGGGCTGGCCTGCCTGGCTCACAATACCAGTCAGTGTTTGCTGGATAAATGGTCGCATGGAGGACAGATGGACATTGAGAGGTATCTTCAGAGCAGGTAAGAAGGGAAAAGGACTCTGGAGGCCACACATCAATCAGGGACCCAAATGGGGTGGCTTTGGTCTCCTCCAACTCTTAAGCTGAGTGGAACGGTGGAGTGGCAGAATAGTGGCACAGAGGCCTCCCAGTATGCCAGAGGAGGAGGAGAGGCAGGGCTGAACCCCCTTTCCAGGCCTTCAAACGCCTTGACAGGCCCGAAGCCCCGGCAGGATGCCCTGTCTCCCCTCGGGGCACCCCTGCTTTTCCCACCCATCTCCAGCAATCACCCCACAGCACCAAGCTGAGTAACCCTCCCAGAGCAGTGGGACTGGGCCCTGTTTCGACCCCAAACAACCCTATCTGAGCTCCCTAATACACTGTACTGGAACAAGAGATTCTGGGTAACACTGTATTGGCATACAGCTGGCACTGCAGATGCATAACCTGTGGAGGCCTGGTCACCCAGGCTTGGCATTCATAGTGGTCAGTGCAGGCCCTTCTGCAAACAGCAGCAGAAGCGGACTCAAAGCCATTTTGGCAAAAATCATAATTTAGAGGTCGATGAAACTGAAGAATTGAAATGAAATTGGCTAGTGTCAGGTACAGCTGGATCCAGGTCTCCAGGCAAGGTTCTCAGGTCCACACCCCCTCCACCATGCTCCTGGCAGAACTCCCAGGAAAAGCCTCTTGTTGGGTCACGTGTCCATCTTGAACCAGTCACTGGGACCTAGGACACCGGCAGCCCTGATTGGCCAGGCCAAGGTGCCACATCCACCCCTGGAACTCTCCACGTGGCCTGAGCGTTGCCGCTCTGGGCAGGATGCAAGGTGGGAAGGTGGAACTGCGAGGATCTAGTTCAGCCTGTAGAGAAGGCACAGTCCAGCCTTCCTTATCCAGATGAAGAAAAGGAGAACCAAGGCCAGGCGCGGTGGCTCACGCCTGTCATCCCAGCACTTTGGGAGGCTGAGGCAGGGGCATCACTTGAGCTGGCCAACATGGTGAAACCCCGTCTCTACAAAAAACACAAAAAATTAGCTAGCGGTGGTGGTGTGCACCTGTAGGCCCAGCTACTGGGGAGGCTGAGGCAGGAGCAGCACTTAAGCCAGGGAGGCAGAGGTTGCAGGAGCCGAGATCGTGCCACTGCACTCCAGCCTGGGTGACAGAGCGAGAGAGCGCAAGAGAGAGGAAAGAAGGAAAGGGAAAGAAAGAAGGGAAAATAAAAGGAAACGCAGAGAGGGCTGGGGCCAGGCCTGCGTCACACGCACATCAGAGGCAGGCAGGACGAGGACCACACCAGGCCAGGGGCTGCTCTGCTCTGGCTGTGTCCTTATGTTTTTGTTTGGCGGGGGCAGGGGCTCCAAGTCTCACTCCGTCACCCAGGTTGGAGTGCAATGGCGCCATCTTGACTCACTGGAACCTCTGCTTCCTGGGTTCAAGTGATTCTCATGCCTCAACCTCCCGAGTAGCTGGGATTACAGGTGCCCACCACCATGCCTGGCAGAGCCTCTCTGTCCATCTGTATTTGGGGTGAGACTGCCTTTTGGGGCTGTCTGGGGATTAAATGAGATGATCCCTGTGAAGACTTTAGCCCAGGGCTGGGACATGGTGGGTATATAATCAGGATTATTTCGATGGCAGTTATTGGTGCAAGGGCTGATGGGTGCCCAGAGGTTCCAGGTGGGAGCAGGAGGAAGGTGCTGGCCACACCCGCTCAGTCTTCAGTGTCTGCCTGGCCCAGCTTTGGTCAGGCTGGGGAGCGGGGGGAGGGCCAGGGTGGTCCGAGGCAGAGGCAGGACATGAGGGGTTCACCTGAGGGGTGAACCCGGGCCAAGATACGGTGGAGCTTGGTGGCAGGGGTCTGGGTGGGAATCCTGGCACTTCTGGGCATGGGCAGTGATCCTGAGCTGGCTGCTTCACCTCTTGGGGCCTCGGTTTCCTCTTCTGTAAAATGGGGCAGTGCTTAGGGTCCTGGGACTGGAGAGGCGGAAAACTTGACCCTGTGAAGGTCACTGATGACCCCAAGGGGTGCAGCTCTGGGGGAAAAGTGGGAATTAGAGGCTTTGAGGCCAGCTGTGGTGGCTCATGCCTGTAGTCCCAGGACTCTAGGAGGCTGAGGCAGGCAGATCAGCTGAGGTCCGGGGTTCGAGACCAACCTGACCAATGTGGTGAAACTGTCTCTACTAAAAATACAAAAATTAGCCTAGCAAGGTGGCGGACGCCTACAGTCCCAGCTACTCGGGAGGCTGAAGCGGGAGAATTGCTTGAACCCAAGGGGTGGAAGTTGCAGTGAGCTGAGATAGCACCACTGCACTCCAGCCTGAGTGACAGAGCGAGACTCCATCTCAAAAAAGAAAAAAGAAAAAGAAAAAAAAAAAGCTCTGAGAGGGGGCATGAGGCTGGCGGATCTGAGGAGGGGAGAGGGACTCCGCAGGGCAATCCTGTTGGGAGCAGCAGTGGAGGGGACAGCAGACGCTGGGGAGTGAGCAGGGCAGTGGGGCAGTGCCCTTGAGGCACAAAGTGGGAGGGACGGGGTGTGGGGGCTGGGACTGGGGAGACAGGCTGGGTTGGGGGTGTGGGCAGGGCTGCACAGGGCACTGGGGTGTGCTGCTGACCCCTCAGGCAGCCCCTCCTGCTCCAGCACCCCCTGGGAAGCTCCCAGGCACCCCTTAGCCTACGAGATTCCTCACACTCCACACTCAGAGCTACGCCTGCCATAAGCAGGTGCTCAGGAAGCGTTCATCAACTGCCGGAGGTGCTCAATAAATGCTCGCTGCCTACGGTGTCCAGTAAGTGCTCTCTGACTGCAGTGCCCACTAAGTGCTGTCTGACTGGACACAGGAACTCAGCTGCCTCTGGGCTCTGGGGCCACAGCGTGGAGGGCCTACAGAGGCTCTGTCTCCACCTGCCTCCCCTTGACCTCTGGGAGGGCCTCTGTGGCACCGAGGACAATCACAGTGACTGGCCAGCAGGCAGGGGCTCTGTAAGTCCCTGGTGCCCCTTGGACCTTCCTGTGTCTGCCATCACAGATACAGAATGATAACATGTCAGGTCTTTGCTGGCACCACACTCTCCAAGCGTGGTCAGCCATGCCTCCCAGGGCTAACACTGCGCTTGTGTGGTCCTCTCCCATCTGGTCCTGCGCCTGGCCACATGACTGGCTTCAACCAATGGGCCACCCACAAATGTGAAAGCGGCACTCTGCATGGGAGCTGCCCTCCCGGCTCCCAGCCACCAGGAGAAACCCAGGCAGGCCTGCTGGAAAGGCCACGAGGAAAACCTGACCCCTGCTGCCAACAGACCCGGTCAAGGACCCCCTCTGACTACGCAGCTACAGCTGAGCTCCCATGAGCACCCATAGGTGACCCCCAGGGAGAGCAGGAGAACCGCCCAGCTGAGCCTAGCCCAAAGTGCAGAATCGTGAGTAGGTTGATTACTGGGGCTGTAAACCACTAAGTTTTGGGATGCTGTGTTATGCAGCAATAGCCACTGCTCCGAAACGCATCTGTCTCTGTACCCTGCACCCTTTCAGTGACCTGACGAGCCACCTTTACTGAAGGGAAACGCAGAGACCAGAGAGATGAGTGAGTTTGCTCGGTCACATGGCAGACAGGCAGTGGATCGGTGGGGAGTCCCAGAGATGGGTGGGTAATTGCCATGGCAGGCTCTGCCTGAGACTGTGTGGGTAAAGCAGGCTGCTGGCACATAGTAGGACAGAGGAAATGTGGGCTCCCCTCTCTGTCTTGGGAGGTGGAAATCTCTGGGACTGGCAAAGGACCTAAGGCCTGGAAAAGGGGGAGGAAGGTGACGGAGAGACAGTGGGAGAGATGGGCTGACATGATCCCTGAGCAGCAGGGTGGAATATTCTGGACTTGCAGACACCCTCCCCCTGCCACCTCCGAAACCATCCCACAAACCCAGTGAGAAAGCCCAACTGGTTAGACAGACAGGTGTCTGGCTGGCTGCCAAGCGGGTGGGTTGGTTAGTTCAGAGCAGAGAGAGGCTCGTGGCTACCGTTGGCACTGACCTGGGTCGGGGGAGCCTGGGGGGCCCCAAGTCTCTTCCAGGCTCAGGCTGAGGAGGGCGGGGGTGGTTCCTCGGGGCTAGAAGGAAACATGTGCAGTATACATGAGGCCAAGGTCAGAGGCCACAAGGCCTGCTCAGCTGGCTAAAGTGCATGTTTGGGTGACACTCTGGTCTCGGAAGACCTCTGGCTTGAGATTCTGAGGCATCCTCCTTAAAAGTGGGGCGAGTGGGCTGGGTGCGGCGGCTCATGCCTATAATCTCAGCTGAGGCAGGTGATCACCTGAGGTCAGGAGTTTGAGACCAACCCAATCAACATGGTGAAAGTCCATCTCTACTAAAAATACAAAAATTAGCTGGGTGGTGTGTCTGTAATCCCAGCTACTCAGGAGGCTTAGGTACCAGAATCACTTGAACTCAGGAGGTAGAGGCTACAGTGGGCCGAGATCACACCATTGCACTCCAACCTGGGCAACAGACTCTGTCTCGAAGAAAAAAAAGGGACAAATGGCCAGGCGTGGTGGCTCACGCCTCTAATCCAGCACTTTGGGAGGACGAGGCGAGCAGATCACTTGAACCAAGAGTTCGAGACAAGCCCAGATATTGTATCATGACGCTGTTTCTATTCAAAAATATATATATATATTTTTTTTAAAGATGGGGTTTCACCATGTTCGTCAGGCTGGTCTTGAACTCTCAACCTCAGGTGATCCGCCCACCTTGGCCTCCAAAGTGCTTGGAGGCGTGAGCCACTGCACCCGGCCATATGTACTTTTTAAAAAGTGGGATAAGTCACTCCAGTGGCCACATCTGGAACTCAATCATACAAGACTGGGCACTTCAAACCCATAGGGCTTACAAAGAGGTGTTACCAGCAACTCAAGCTGCTACTAATGTCCTTCAGGAGCATGTTGCGTTTTTGCAACAGCGGGCACAAGCAGGGCATATGAAAGCATTTTTGGAAACCCTGAGTTGACAGTAAGAGCTATGACTTTTCAATGAAGTCTAGTTCCAACTGCCAACATCAACCCGCGGCAGAGGAGCCAGAAGCCACTCTTCAGATGCAAAAGAGCCCAGATAAACCCCTATCATGCTACCCTTTGAGGGAAGGTTGCTACATCCCCATTCTTACACAGACACTCAAGTCTTGTTTTGGCCAATTCTTGTGTCTTAGTTAAGCAACACAGATGCCTTCTTTCCAAATGCCCAGCAGGGGATAGGCCAGCCGGAACCCCAATCTGTGGGAGCCAGACGCATCCCAAGGTAACGTTCCTGCTCCCGGCATGTGGTGTTCGTAAGCATGTTTATTAAGTTATAATAATGCCAACAAAAAACAAAAAGAAGGGCCATTCCTAAAAACTCTCTTTCCAATAAATGAGATCTTTGCTAAGAGTAGAATATATAACAAAGAGACAAAGAAGAATTCTCTCTCCAACGTTCAAGGACTGTGAGTGCTTTTCGTTTCCAGACCCCTGGTCCTTGGCACGAAGCCTCCCTTGGCTCTGGGTCCTGGGACAGGGTGGAGAGGCCCCTGCCATCTCCCCCAGCTGGCCCACTCCAGCCACAGAAGCCTTCTCGGTGCTTCTCGAACACTCCCAGGGAACCCAGCCCCAGGGTGTCTGCCCTCACCACTGGCACGCGTGGAACTCCCTCTGCCCCCGGATCGTCTGTGTGTCACTCACACCACCTCCTAGGAGGGGCCCCGCGGCAGTCTTCCCAGCACATCTGACATGCTCTCATCTGCTGTTTACCCAGTTGCTGTATGTCTCCCTGTGAGCCCATCTGTCTCGGTCACTGCTATGTAACCAGCGGCCAGCCCAGGGCTAGGCACACAGCAGAGCTCAGGACCTGGGTACTAAGTGACTGAACTCTCAAGTTATAGACACCAAAGGACAAGAGGAAAGAGAAAGTTTTCTTAATAAGCGAGAAGCAGCAGTTCCTAGCGCAGCTGAGACACAGTCCTTGTGGCTGAGAGTGGCCGCGGTGGCGGGCGGTCCCAGGAGCTACCTGTGGCCCTGGGCACTGGCATTCATATGGTCCCGGATGCTGATGGACTGCTTCAGCAGACCCTCCACACTGCGGAAGTAGACGCTGCTGTCCACCAGGTTCTTCACGGCGCTGAAACAGAAGGACAGGCCTGATCACGCCCCAAACCTGCAGGCAAGTGTTCCACACCCTGGCAATAGAGGTCACCACCAGCGCTTGGTGGGTACCTTGGTGATGCTGCGGGCTTCCCTGAGGACTCACGGTGGGCTTACAGTTTAGATTTCCCTGCTATGACTAGATGGCAACTATGCAACAAGGCACACGATGGCAAGAAAACCTTGACTTCACTGCCACTGAAACATCTGACGTTTTGAAGCAGGTATCAGTGTATAAAATGCCATAAAAAATATCTCAGCCGTTACTGCGGATATGAGGGTGTAAAACAAAAAAGAAAAAGCAGTATCTCACCTGGGCACTGTGGTTCACACCTGTAATCCCAGCTACTCAAGAGACCAAGGCAAGACAATGGCTTGAGCCCAGGAGGTTGAGACCAGCCTGGGCAACACAGCGAGACCCCATCTCTCTCTCTTTTTTTTTGAGACAGAGTTTTGCTCTGTCACCCAGGCTGGAGTACAGTGATGCGATCTCAGCTCATTGCAACCTCCACCTCCCGGGTTCAAGCGATTCTTCTGCCTCAGCCTCCCAAGTAGCTGGGACTACAGGCATGTGCCACCATGCCCGACTAATTTTTTATATTTTTAGTAGAGACAGGGTTTCACTGTGTTAGCCAGGATGGTCTCGATCTCCTGACCTTGTGATCCAACCGCCTCAGCCTCCCAAAGTGCTGGGATTACAGGCATCAGCCACCACACCCGGGCGACCCCATCTCTTAAAAAGAAAAATCTGGGGCCAGGCACGATGGCTAACACCTGTAATCCCAGCACTTTGGGAGGCCAAGGCGGGTGGATCACCTGAGGTCAGGAGTTCGAGACCAGCCTGACCAACATGGAGAAACCCCGTCTCTACTAAAAATACAAAATTAGCCAGGCATGGTGGCACATGCCTGTAATCCCAGCTACTCAGGAGGCTAAGGCAGGAGAATTGCTTGAACCCAAGAGACAGAGGTTGCAGTGAGCCGAGATCGCACCATTGCACTCCAGCCTAGGCAACAGAGTGAGACTCCATCTCAAAAAATTAAAAAATAAATAAGTAAATTAATTTAATTAATTTTTTAAAAATACACATTTCACTAAAGACAAATGCCCACTGGCCTCCCGCCTAGCCACTGATGTCTGGGGTGACTGGTGATGAAAATGTTCTTTATCCACTGAGATGGCTGACAGGCACTTGGAATGTAGCTAGTGAGACTTGGGAGTTGAGTATTTCATTTTTTTTCTTTTTTTCATTTTCTTTTTTTTTTTTGAGACAGTCTCACTCTGTTGCCCAAGCTGGGCACAATCTTGGCTCACAGCAACCTCTGCCTCCCAGGTTCAAGTGATTCTCCTGCCACAGCCTCCCAAGTAGCTGGAATTTACAAGTACCTGCCACCACGCCCAGCTAATTTTTGTATTTTTAGTAGAAATAGAGTTTCGCCATGCTGGCCAGGCTGGTCTCAACTCCTAGCCGCAAGTGATCTTCCCAGGTTAGCCTCCCAAAGTGCTGGGACTACAGGTGAGTCACTGCGCCTGGCCTTATTTCATTTTAACGAGTTAAAATTTAAGTATGCTTAGCCACCCATGACCTAGGTTCCTGGATTACATGCACAGGTACAGGAAGCAGAAGAAGGCACAGGTTTTCTTTGTTTTGTTTTGTTTTTTTAAGACAGGATCTTGTTCTGTTTCCCAGGCTGGAGTGCAGTAGTGCAATCTCTGCTCACTATAGCCTCAATTTCCCAGGCTTAAACGATCCTCCCACCTCAGCCTCCTGAGTAGCTGGGACTACAGGTGTGTGCCACAAGGCTTGGCTAGTTTTTGTGTTTTTTGTAGAAATAGGGTTTCACCAGGTTGCCCAGGCTGGTCCCAAACTCCTGGGCTCAAGCGATCCAGCCACCTTGGCCTCCCAAAGTGCTGGGAGTACAGGGGTGGGCCACCACACTCAGCCATATTTCATTTTTCGTTAGAGGAGAAGTCTTGCTACCACCCAGGCTGGCCCTCAACTCCTTTCTTGTTTTGTTTTGATTTGAGGTTTCACTCTTGTTGCCCAGGCTGGAGTGCAATGGCGCAATCTAGACTCACTGCAACCTCCACCTTCCGGGTTCAAGCAATTCTCCTGCCTCAGCCTCCTGAGTACCTGGGATTACAGGTATGTGCCACCACGCCTGACTAATTTTTGTATTTTTAGTAGAGATAGGGTTTCGCCATGTTGGCTAGACTGGTCTCGAACTCCCAACCTCAGGTGATCTGCCCGTCTTGGCCTCCCAAAGTGCTGGGATTACGGGCATGAGCCATCTCGTCCAGCCCTAAACTCCTTTCAAGGCATCCTCCCATCTCAGCCTCTTGAATAGCTGGAACTACAGGCATGCACTGCCAGGCCCAACTCTAGAAACTCCTATTTCTTTTCTTTTTCTTGAGCTAAGGAAGATACTGTAGGTCTGGACACCCCTTGTCCCACCAAGGGGGCCAAAGCTGCCAATGGCAGAATGCTGCCCCAGCAGCAGGATTTCCTGTCTAGGCACCTTCGCCCACACATCAAACAGTAACACACCAGGGGAACTGCTGGGAGCACTGCTTAAAATGGCCCACAGCCCACATCAGCAAACAGAACAACTAAACAAAGTCCAGGAACTTGTAAGGCTGACTGGGCAACCCAAGGCAACTGGAATAAGGCTTGGGAATGGAAGGCAAGGGTTCAGTGACAAAAAGAAACCCCAGCTGGGCACGGGGACTCGCGCCTGTAATCTCAGCACTTTGGGAGGTTGAGGCGGGCAGATCACCTGAGGTCAGGAGTTCGAGACCAGCCTGGCTAACATGGTGAAACTCCATCTCAACTAAAAATATAAAAATTAGCTGGGTGTGGCGGCAGGCGCTGGTAGCCCTAGCTACTTGGAAGGCTAAAGTGGGATAATACCCTGAGCCTGAGAGGCGGAGGGTGCAGTGAGCGGAGATCATGCCACTGCACTCCAGCCTGGGCAACACAGTGAGACTCTGTCTCAAAAAACAAAAAAAGGCTGGGCGCAGTGGTTCACACCTGTAATTGCAGCACTTTGGGAGGCTGAGGTGGGTAGATCATCTGAGGTCAGTTCAAGACCAACCTGGCCAACATGGTGAAACCCCATCTCTACTAAAAATATAAAAATTAGCTGGGCGGGGTGGCACGTGTCTGTAATCCCAGCTACTCGGGAGGGTGAGGCAGGAGAATCGCTTGAACCCAAGAGTCAGAGGTTACAGTGAGCCGAGATCATGCCACTGCACTTCAGCCTGTGCGACAGGGCAACACTCCATCTCAAAAAAAAAAAAAATTCAAAATAAACAGCCATATCTGTGCTTTGGGCTTCCCCCACTGGCTGCCGTCCACCCCACTGGCCCATCTGTGGTTCTGTCTGTGGGAGAGAAATGCTGGTCCCCAGAGGCATCTCCCAGAATCCTTATCCCTCTCTCCTGTGACAGCTGGGGAGGGGCTCAGTGCAGGGAAGAGACCCACCTGGCACCCAGGCCTGGTGAATGGTGGTACAGATCACATACACCCACTCGGGTAGGCTAGGCAGAGCAGGGCTTACTGGGCAGCTGGCTGGGATGCCCAGGAGGCCAGAGCAGTGGAGGGTGGTCCTGCAGCGGGGAGGCTGGGACGCTCACCTGCAGGCGTACTCCACGGTGTAGATGGCTCCCTGGCTCTGCTCCTCCCAACGCTGCATATCTGCCTGTAGGGGGCGCACGAGGTGTTTGGCAAGGGAGGCCACCCCCACCTAGAGGACCCTCCTCCCGGCTCTCTTGGTTGGGGCTCCCCCGAGTCCTCGTGGTGGATGCAGAGACTTTTCCTCCTGCAGTTCCCTTCTATCACAGGTCTGGGCTTTCCGTGGACACCTGGCCACCATGCCTCAGGACCTTTGCACAAACGTTTCCACCTGCCTGGCACACCCTTCCCTTAGATTGTCAGACAACTGCCTCCTCACCATGCAGGTCATAACTATTACAGAATGGTATGGTTTGGCTATGTCCCCACCCAAATCTCACCTTGTAGTTCCCATAATCCCAATGTGTTGTGGGAGGGACCAGGTAGAGAAAACGGAATCAATCATTGAGACAGTTCCCCATCCTGTTCTCCTAAGAGTGAGTTCTCACAAGATCTTGTGGTTTTAATAAGGGGCCTCCCCCTTTGCTGGGCTCTCACTCTCCTTCCTGCCGCCATGTAAGGAAGCACATGTTTGCTTCTGCTTTTGTCAAATTGTAAGTTTCCTGCGGCCTCCCCAGCCCTGCAGAACTGTGAGTCAATTAAACCTCCCACCTATATAAATTACCCAGCTAGAGAATAAACTCATACACACATCTTGCCGCCTCCTTCAAAATCTATCCCAGATCTGTCCGCCACGCCTCTAGCCTGGCTCTGACACCACATGCCTCCTTGCTGGTGTCCTGGCCTTGACTCCTGTCCTGACAGCCCCTGCTCCTTTCAACAGGCCCCAGCTCACCTTGTGCTGGGCCAGCTCGGGGAGGGAGCGGCGCACGTGCTCCTGCAGCCGGTACAGGGCCACGGACGGCTCGTTGGCCAGGACGTAGACGCTCTCAGTGAACTTGTCCGTGACTGGAGCCAGGGTCCATAGGTGGTAGGGGTGGGGTGGGCGTAGGGGGACAAAGCGTCAGCCTCCTTGTTGCTTAAGTGTTGAGCCCAGCCAGAGCAGACGGGGCATCTGGTGTGTCCCTCAGCAGCTAGGTCAACCCTGGCCTGTGAAAGGCTGGAGGAAATGGTCTCAGCAGGGCTCACTCAAAAGGACATTAATGAGGCCAGGCACAGTGGCTCATGCCTATAATCCTAGCACTTTGGGAGGCCAAGGTAGGCGGATCACCTGAGGTCAAGACCAGCCAGGACAACATGTGAAACCCTGTCTCTAGTAAAAATACAAAAATTAGGCCAGGCACGGTGGTTCATGCCTGTAATTCCAGCACTTTGGAAGACTGAGGCGGGCAGATCTCCTGAGGTCAGGAGTTCGAGACTAGACTGACCAACATGGAGGATCTCTGTCTCTATTAAAAAATACAAAATTAGCTGAGCATGGTAGTGCCTGTAATCCAGCTACTTGGGAGGCTGAGACAGCAGAATCGCTTGAACATAGAAGGCAGAGGTTGTGGTGAGCCAAGATCACGCCATTGCACTCCAGTCTGGGCAACAAGAGCAAAGCTCCGTCTCAAAAAAAAAAAATTGCTGGGCACAGTGGCTCATGCCTGTAATCCCAGCACTTTGGGAGGCTGAGGTGGGTGGATCACCTGAAATCAGGAGCTCAAGACCAGCCTGATCAACATAGTGAAACCCCATCTCTACTAAAAAAAAATACAGAAGTTAATTGGCCATGGTGGCAGGTGCCAGGAATCCCAGCTACTCAGGAGGCTGAGGCAGGAGAATTGCTTGAACCTGGGAGGTGGAGGTTGCAGTGAGCTGAGATCACACTGCTGCACTCCAGCCTGGGCGACAGAGCAAGAATCCATCTCAAAAAACAAACTAACAAAAATTAGCCAGGCATTATGGCAGGTGCCTTTAGTCCCAGCTACTCCAGAGGCTGAGGCAGGAGAATCGCTTGAACCCGGGAAGTGGAGGTTGCAGTGAGCGGAGATCGTGCCATTGCACTCCAGCCTGGGCAATAAGAGCAAGATTCCATCTCAAAAAATAAAAAGAGGACATTAATAAGAGGACAAAATGAGTGATGAGTTCATAAGGAGTGAACTTTTTTTTTTAGAGACAGGGTCTCGCTCTGTTGCTCAGTCTGGAGTGCAGTGGCACGATCACGGCTCACTGCAGCCTTAAAACTCCCAGCCTCAAGCCATCGTTCCATCTCAGCCTCCTGAGGAGCTAGAACTACAGGTGCGAACCATCATGCCTGGCTAGTTTTTTTCATTATTTAACAGAGACAGGGCCTCGCTATGTTGCCCAGGCTGGTCCTGAACTCTTAGCCTCAAGTGATTCTCCTGCCTCGGCCTCCCAAAGTGCTGGGATTACAGGCATGAGCCACTGTGCCCATCCCCCAGTGAACTCTTCTCATCTTTCCCTCCCAATCCTGCTGGTAGTGGACACTGCTGCCCACTGCACTCCCCAGCATTCCTTTTGCCCCCGTGACCACACCCGGGACTCTTCTTCAGAGCATGCCCACAGGAGCTGAAAGTGCCTGGAAGTTCACATCCCAGGAGGCCCTGAGCCGCCACTCACTAGTGAGGGATATGAAAACCTGTGTCCCTCACTGGGCACTGGAACAACCCAGAGGCCTACCTTATCCCCCTAGGCTCCCCTGCAGGCCCAGCCTGAGGCCGCCATCTGCAGATTTCACTTGAGGTCGCCCCTCGCTCAGCCTCCTCGCCAGCCAGCCCTGCCCTGTTTCCCCTTCTCCCCTGCAGGTGTCTCCTGATGAATTTTTCTTTTTTTTTTTTGAGACAGAGTCTTGCTCTGTCACCCAGGCTGGAGTGCAGTGGCACAATCTTGGCTCACTGCAACCTCCACCTCCCGTGTTCAAGCAAGTCTCCTGCCTCAGCCTCCCGAGTAGCTGGGATTACAGGCACCCACCACCATGCCTGACTAATTTTTGTATTTTTAGTTGAGACAGGGTTCTCCATGTTGGCCAGGCTGGTCTCAAACTCATGACCTCAAGTGATCTGCCCACCTTGGCCTCCCAAAGTTCTGGGATTACAGGTGTGAGCCACCATGCCCAGCCCTGATAAATTAATTGCACACAAATCCTCATGACAATGTCTGCTTCAACAATAGTATTCCCAGCCAGTCAGCAGGGCCCACCTTTCTTTTCCCATCCTTGGGCAAATCCTGATAGTTCTAGTTTCACCTGTTCTGTTATACCACACTGCCCCCACAGGTCCAGGCACAGCCAGGCAAGGCCAACTCCTGCCTGAACGGGACCGACCTTCTCCCTGGTCTCCCTGCTTCCCCTCCTGCCAATAGTCCAATCTCCATGCAGCAGATGAGGCGAACTCCAAATAAACAAATCATCTATGCCCTCCCTTGCTTTAAACTCTCCCATGGCTCCCACCTGCCAGAGAATAAAATCCCCTTTTCTTGCCGTGGCCCATGAGGCCCTGCATGTTCCAGCTGCTGTTGACCTCCCTGCCTTCCTTGCCCTCCAGCCCTAGCTCTTCCTTGGACCTTGTAGCACTTCCCAAAAGAAGTTTCTCATACTTTGGAGGCCAAGGCGGGCAGATCACCTGAGGTCGGGAGTTCATGACCAACCTGACCAACATGGTGAAACCCCGTCTTAAAAAAAGAAAAAAAAAAGAAGTTTCTCACTGCCAGAGAGGATGAGGTAGGAGGATCCTTTGAGGACAAGAATTTGAGGCCAAGGCTGGGCGCGTGGCTCACACCTGTAATCCCAACACTTTGGGAGGCCGAGGCGGGCAGACCATGTGAGGTCAGGAGTTCAAGATCAGCCTGGCCAACAGATGGGAAACCCCGTCTCTACTAAAAATACAACAAATTAGCTGGGCATGGTGGCACACGCCTGTAATCGCAGCTAGTTGGGAGGCTGAGGCATGAGAATTGCTTGAACCCGGGAGGCAGAGGTTGCAGTGAGTGGAGATTGCACCACTGCACTCCGGCCTGAGCAACAGAGCAAGACTGTCTCAAAAAATAAATAAATAAAAAATAAAGGATTTGAGACCAGCTTGAGCAATACCGTGAGACTCCATCTCTAAAAAATTAACAAAAATAAATTAGTTGGGCGTGGTGGTGTGTGTCTGTAGTCTCAGCTACTCTGGAGGCTGAGGCAGGAGGATCACTAGAGCCCAGGAGGTTGAGACTGCAGTTGACCACGTCACTGCTCTCTAGCCTGGGTGACAGAATGAGACCTTGTCTCTAAAACAAACAAACAAAAGCCCCCTAAACAAAACGACTTTCTGAGATGATCGAAATGTTACATAATTTGTTTTTTTAGAGGTAGAGTCTCATGACATTGCAGAGGCTGGACTTGACTCCTGGGCTCAAGTCATCCTCCTCTTACCTCAGCCTCCCAAGTAGCTGGAACCACAGGCACGCACCCAGCTACTGAACACTTGCAGTGCGGCTAGTGTGATTAAGGAGCTGAACTTTTAATTTTACTTATGTCTAATTAATTTACATTTAAATACCCAAGCCGGATGTAATCCCAGCACTTTGGGATGCCAACACAGGAGGATGGATTCAGCCTAGGAGTTCAAGAACAGTCTGGGAGACATAGTGAAACCCTACCTGTACAAAAAAGTACAAAAATATGCTGGTCATGGTGATCTACACCTGTCGTCCCAGCTACTCAGGAGTCTGAGGTGGGAGGATCGCTTGGGTCTGACAGGTGGAGGCTACAGTGAGCCATGATCACACCACTACACTCCAGCCTGGGCAACAGAGCAAGACCCTATCTCAAAAAAAAAAAAAAAAAAAAAAAAATTAATACCCATATGTGACCAGTCATTGTTTTTCTCATTACAGCAGAGCTCTGAACACTTTGTCACCCCAAGGCCTTTGCACCTGCTAGTCCCATCTGGAGACAGGTGAAGGCTGCAGTGAGCTGAGATGGCGTCACTGCACTCCAGCCTGGGTGATGGAGCGAGACTCCATCTCAAAAAAATAAAAAATAAATAAAAACTTGAGGCTGGGCATGGTGATTCATGCTTGTAATCCCAGCACTTTGGGAGGCCGAGGCAGGTGGATCACCTGAGGTTGGGAGTTTGAGACCAGCCTGACCAACATGGTGAAACCCTGTCTCTAAAAAAAATAAATGAAAAATAAAAACTTGAATTTGCTCTAAACTAAGCACTTCTTTGAATCCATGTGAATGAAGTGATGTGTAGGCCCTGTATGATGTACTGTATATGTGAGTAATCTAGTGGTGATTTAAAGTATAGGGGATTAGCTGGGTGCAGTGGCTCACACCTGTAATGCCACCACTTTGGGAGGTCAAGGTAGGTGGATCACTCGAGGTCAGGAGTTCCAGACCAGGCTGGGCAACATAGTGAAACACCTTTTCTACTAAAAAATACAGAAAAACTAGTGGGGCGTGGTGGTGTGTGCCTGTAATCCCAGCCACTCAGGAGGCTGAGGTTGCAGAGAGCCAAGATCATGACACAGCACTCCAGCCTAGGTGACAGAGAGTGACTCCGTCTAAAATAATAATAATAATAATAATTAAAGAATTAGCCCAACGTGGTGGCTGGCGTGTGCTTGCAGTCCCAGCTACTTGAGAGGCTGAGGCAGGAGGATCGCCTGAGCCAGAGAGGTCGAGGCTACAGTGAGCCATGATCACACCACTGCACCCCGGCCTGGCAACAGAGTGATACCTTGTTTCAAAATAAAAAAGAAAGAAAGAAAAGAAAAATAAGGAAACAACAAGCATACCGATTACCACGCCCCAGGGATTCTTCCAATGCATTACAAATATCAGGTTGACTTTTTTTTTTTTTTAAGACAGGGTCTTACTCTATCGCCCTGTCTGGGGTGCAGTAGCACGATCATAGCCCACTGCACTGCAGCCCCGACCTCCTGGGCTCAAGCGATCCTCCTACCTGAACCCCTCGAGTAGCTGGTACCACAGGCGTGCGCCACCACGCCCGGCTAATTTTTGTCTTTTTTGGGGGACCAGGTCTCATTATGTTGTCCAGGCAGGTCTAGTACTCCTGACCTCGAGTCAGGAGTCGCTTGAGCCCTAGAACTCCTGGGCTCAAACGATCCTCCCGCCTAGGCCTCCCAAAGTGGTGGCTCAGGCGTGAGCTACCACTCCCAGCCTCACGTACCGAATTCTTGAAACAATCCTCGGGGGACGGGTCATTATACCCCTCATTTTACAGATGACAAAACCAGTCAGCGGCCCAGTTGATAGAACTGAAGGCAATTCAATCACTGCTCCTCGCACGGTCCCTCCGCGCCCCGCCTTTGTCAGGCCGCCCCTCCGCGAGTTCCCGGGCCCCCTGTCCCACCCGGAGGACCGCACCACCTTTCTTCCCCTTCAGCTGCATTTCGGGTTCCTCCATAGCGACCACCGACTGGCAAACCGAAGAACCGGATCGGAACAGGAGGCTGGGACGGCCGCCTAAGCCGTCTCTGCGGAAACCGGATGCCGCACGACTCCAGTTCCGGTGTCACAGTGTCCGCCCTCCCCGCTCCTCGGTCTTCGCCGACAGGAGACGATGTGAGACGGAGGGAAGGAGGCACACCCGGGGGTGACGAGGGGGCGCGACGCCTCTGAGGCTGGTGGAGGGACACCCAGGCGGGAGAGGGGCAAGAACTCCCTTCCTGAACCCCCTTTTCCTGGAGCAGACGAGCTGGGGGAGCCCTCCACACATTACCCACCGGGCCGCATAAACTCTTTAGCTCTCTGCCCTGATGGAATCCCTCCCCTTGCTTATGTCTGAAACCAATGCTCGGTGGCGTAGCCAAAAGAAACCCGCACTTAAGACAGAAAACTTATCAGCAAAGCACCTTTACTTCCGCAGAGGGGTGCTGCTTGCGCCTTTTACAATCGCAAGAGCACACCGACCAGAGGAGGGACGTTTTTAATCCTAACGCAGTTCCTCTGTCTCTGTCCTTCCCTTGTTGGCTGGGGCCAGGCCTCACCACCTAAGCTGATCCCGATTAACTTTGCCAAACAGGGTACACGCGCGATTAAAAACAAGTAGGGGGAGGTAGGATTGATTTACATACAACTTACGACCAAAAAAGTTGAATCTTTTTTTTTTTTTTGCCCGTCCCACCCCCAAAAGTTGAGTCTTTAAGAGGAATTTAGATGTCCCAACAATTTCCCTTCTTCTGTTTCATATATTTCTTCCTCTTCAAATTTCTTCAACAGGATTTGGCTTTGTTCTTGTTGATTATCTAGGAGCAAGAGCTTATCTAGGTAGGGTGGTGGGGAAGGTTTTTGTGAGAGCTGCTTCTATGAGCCTTTGGGTTGCCACAAATACAAGGTATGATACAGCAGCCTGCAAGGGTGAGAACACCTGTAACAACGGCAAGGGAGGTAAAGATCGAGGTCATGAGTCCCGTCCATTTTCCAAACCACCTTTCCATCAAGCCCGTAACGGGGTCGTCTTTTCCAGAGTTTTCTGCTAATTCATTTGCTAGGGTGGTAAGGCCTTGTAAGGCTTTTGTGATTGTCCTATTGCAGGCTGTTTAATTAGGGATAAAAGTACAACACTGGACCCCAATCATGATACAGACTCCCCCTTTTCCGGCTAACATCATGTCAAGGGCTATTCTATTTTCCCAGGCCATCTGGTTGGTAGTGCCTAGTTGTTCAGCTTTTCCTTTGATAGCATCTCTGGTATCATTGACAAATCACTGCTGATTGTAGTATATATAATTTATCCAGTCTACATTTTTGTTTATAGTGGACCACCAGAATAAGATAGACTCGAACTCGAAGGCTATTTGGTTTCAAGCTTTGAATTCATTATTACAGCCATGAGACTCCAATGCTGTCTATGTAAACATGGGGGTCAAAAGGACCCATGACGGTCTTCTCTTTTTCTTCAGGTTAATTGCTCCGTCTGGCTGATGAAATGCCAAGGTGAAAGGGACGGCCAATTGGATCTGAGCGCAAGTGCCACTCCAGTTGCCTGACAGTGTACCCAGTATTGGTTCCCCACAATACCACCATGCATCCACTCAGAGATGGACTAGGGCCGACTGATTGGTTAGCTCTTAAAAGAAGTTTAGGCCCATCAGGTTTCCAAGAAACGTCAAATTTTCCCCTTGCCATGACAGACATGAGGTAAAACTGGCATGGAGAGCTGGAACTAAAACAGCCCTTGGGGGCTGTCCTATAGAGTTCCTGACCTTTGGGGCAAATAGTGAAGGCTGGTGCATGACTTGTTTCCCCAGGCTGTGGGGTGCTGGAAGGGAGCTACCGAACAGCCCATGCCTGGGAGGTTGGCCCATCCAAGTGGAAAAGGAACAGTTTGGGTTTCTTGCCTGCCAGTTGCACAAGCATAACAATGGCTTTTATTTAGGGTGCAAACGGAATATTTAATCCATTCCAGCCAGGCATTTATATCTTTTTTTTTTCTTTTTCTTTTTTTTTTTTGAGAAGGAGTCTCACTCTGTTGCCCAGGCTAAAGTGCAATGGCGAGATCTCGGCTCACTGCAGCCTCTGCCTCCCAGGTTCAAGTGATTCTCCTGTCTCAGCCTCCCAAGTAGCTGGGACTACAGGTGCCCACCACCATGCCTAGCTAATTTTTTATTTTTAGTAGAGCTGGAGTTTCACCAAGTTGGCCAGGCTGGTCTCGAACTCCTGACCTCAGATGATCTGCCGGCCTTGGCTTCCCAAAGTGGATGACAGGCATAAGCCACTGCACCCGGATGTATTTACATCTCCATACCCAGTTTCTATGGCTAGAGTTTGCTTCAAGTCCTTGACTTCTACTAGCTAGTTTGGTTTTGTCACTGGACACGAAGGAGAATGGTTTGATTTTGTGGGTTTGGGGAGAGGGTAACGGTGGAAGATAGAGGAGGAACAAAGTGCATTTCAAAGAAGCCTATAGGGTCCTCTCCAGTGACATCCGCTCCTAGGCTGCAAAAGTGCTCTAAAGTGGTGGTTCCTTTGGTGCAGTGGAGGTAGGGTTTTAGGGTGGTACACCCTTCTGAGGAGGTCTAGCCCTGATACTAGGTAGTCTATATAACATCTCCCCAAGTATAGCAAAACCACCAATGCCAGGTTAATGCCCATTCAGTGCAAAAGTCAATTTTGTAGGCAGTGTAATTCATCCTGGAGGGACAAAGGTACTTTTCTGAAGAGGCTAGCTGTCTCTGACTTTGGAAATCCCCACAGGGCATGACAAGACAGGCATGAAACGTAATTGTTTCGGGGGGGAGTGTGACCAGGTTACATTGATAAGATGTCCTTGGGTAGCTAAAGGAAGAAGAAAAAGATAGATTAAACGCCTTTGAATGTCAGTTTGGAGGCCACTGGTCCTGGAGTGACAATCTAAGACTTTGCAAGGGGTGGGGCCTTTATTATTATTTTTTTTAGGAGTGTGAGTCTCGCTCCTGGCCAAGGGGTGGGCCCATCCTTTTTCGGCTGTTTGGATTGCTGTTTCAGTCGTTAGGGGTACTGGGTAAGGTCCCTCCCAGGTGGGTTCGAGCTTTCCCTCTTTCCAACTTTTGATAAGAACGTGATCTCAAGGCTGGTGTTGGGAATTCGAGGGGTGGAGTCTCACTCTGTTTCCAGGCTGGAGTGCAGTGGCGCAATCTCACTCAGCTCACTGCAGCCTCGCCTCCTGGGTTCAAGCCATTCTCCTGCCTCAGCCTCCTGAGTACCTGGGACTACAGGCACGTGACACCATGCCCAGCTAAATTTTGTTTTGGAAGAGATGGGGTTTCACCATGTTGGCCAGGATGGTCTCGAGCCCTTGACCTTGTGATCCACCCACCTCAGCCTTCCAAAATGCTGAGATTACAGGCGTGAGCCACTGCTCCTGGCCGAGGGGTGGGCCCATCCTTTTTCAGCTGTTTGGATTGCTGTTTCAGTGGTTAGGAGTACTATGTAAGGCCCCTCCCAGGTTGGTTCAAGCTTGCCCTCTTTCCAACTTTTGATAAGGATGTGATATCCAAGCTGGTGTTGGTGCACTGGGAATTTGAGAGGAGGAGTTTGCGCTAGGAGGCCTTGAGTCCTCAGAGCGTTAAGGGTAGGAGACAAACCAAATATATAGTTTTTGAGAAATTGATCTTTTGTTTCAAATGTAGGAAGGTCAGTAGTGGAATTTAGATAAGGCAGCCCATAGAGCATTTCATAAGGGGACAGGCCAAGATCTTTTTGAGGGGCGATTCGGATTCTTAGTGAGGCAATGGGAAGGCATTTTGTCCATGGTAACTGGGTTTCCAAGACTAATTTGGCTAGATGACTTTTTTTTTTTTCTGAGATGGAGTCTCGCCCTGTCGCTAGGCTGGAGAGCAGTGGTGTGGTCTCAGCTCACTGCAACCTCCGCCTCCCGGTTTGAGTGATTCTCCTGCCTCAGCCTCCCGAGTAGCTGGGACTACAGGCGAGTGCCACTACACCCAGCTAATTTTTGAATTTTTAGTAGAGACAGGGTTTCACCATGTTGGCCAGGATGGTCTCGAACTCTTGACCTTGTGATCCTCCTGCCTTGGCCTCCCAAAGTGCTGAGATTACAGGCGTGAGCCACCGCGCCCGGCCTGGCTAGGTGATTTTTTAGAGTTTGATTCATTCTGTTTACCCTCCCTGATGAGGGCAGGTACCAGGGAGTGTGATATTCCCATTTTATTCCTAGTGCTTGGGTCTGCCCGTTAATGATGTGTGCAGTGAAGTGGGTCCCACTGTCCAAATCAATGTGCTCTATTAGTCCAAACCTGGGTGTGATATGTTCCAATGGGGTTTTGACTACATTACTGGCTGTCGCGCTTGGGAAGTATGGCTTCCACCCAATGGGTGAGATGGTCTACTATTACTAGCAAATACTTGAGACAGCCTACTGGGGGCATTTCAGTGTAGTCCACTTGGGACGCTTTGGAATGGCCTCAACCCTGGGTTTCTTCCCCTGGGAGGTTGTTTCTTTAGGGCTTGCTGATTAGATTTTCTGCACACTGTGCAACCATCCGCCACTTGCCTGGCGAGGGTCTATATCCCCACACACCCATAGACTCTGAGGGCTGCATTGCACAGAGCTTGAGGACCGCAGTGAGTTCCTTGATGAAGTTGTAACAATACTTCCCTCGTGAGGGATTTAGAGAGCATTTCCCTCCCATCTGCTAGTACCCACTTCCCCTCTGGGCTCTCCTTAGCTCCTATTTTCTTTAGTTTCTCTTGGTCTGCTCGAGAGAAGATGGAGATCGCAGCTGGAGGGGGAAGACAAGGGGTAAGATGGAAAATGGTGCCTCTTGGGAAGAGGCAGCTTGCTTAGCTACTTGATCTGCGAGGTTATTTCCCCGGCTTTCAAAAGATGGGTTTTTTGGTGTCGTGGGACATGGACAACCGCAATCTCTTCTGGCAGCTGAAGATTTTCTAGTACTTGCATAATTAATTCCTTGTGGACCAAATCTTTGCCCTTACTTTTAATGAGGCCTCCTTCAGTCCAGATCTTTCCAAAGGTATGGACTATTCCAAAGGCATACTTGGAGTCAGTGGAAATAGTTCCTTCCTGATTCTGCAGGGATTTTAAGGCTTGGTTTAATGCGGAGTTCACGTTTGGGCAGACCACCTCTGTGAGGGTTTCCCCATCAACTACGGAGTACTTGGTGTACCTTTTTCCTTCAATGACCCGGGAGGAGCCATCTATAAAGAGGTGATGCCCTGTTTGGAAGGGGGTTTCGCTTAGACCCAGTCCGACTCTAGTGTAACTGATTAGAGCTACGCATTGATGCTCAGGTTCTTCCTGGTTTGGATTTCCCAACAGGAAAGCAGCGGGGTTCAGCGAATTGTCAGTGGTTAGTGTTAGGTTATCCCCCTCTAATAAGATAGCTTCATATATATATTTTTGAGACAGAGTTTCGCTATCACCCAGGCTGGAGTGCAACAAAGCACTCTTGGTTCACGGCAACCTCCGCCTCCCGGGTTCAAGCAATTCTCCTGCCTCAGCCTCCCAAGTAGCTGAGATTACAAGTGCATGCCACCACGCCTGGCTAATTTTTGTATTTTTAAGTAGAGACAGGGTTTCACCATGTTGGCCAGGCTGGTCTCGAACCCCTGACCTTGTGATCCGCCCACCTCAGCCTCCCAAAGTGCTGGGATTACAGGCAGGAGCCACCACGCCCCGCTGATAGCTTCATATTTTAAAATTCTTGAGTCAGTGAGCCACCTCCTTGCCTTCTGATTGAGAATGGTTCCAACTTGATGAGGGGCACTTATGATGAGGTTACGCTCCTGCTTTCTTCTGTTAGCAAGGCAGGTGCTGCTATGGATTGGACACATTTGGGCCATCCACGGGTTACTGGGTCAAGAATCTTTGACAGGAAGGCTATGGGCTGCCGGTGGCTTCTGTGTTTTTGGGTGAGGATCCCTAAGGCCACTCCTTTGCTTACATTAACAAAAAGGTAGAATGGCTGTTCTGAGGGCACAGCCAGAACGGGAGCAGTTACGAGTAGGTGTTTTAATTCTTCCACCTGTCGGATTTCTGATGGGGTCCAAAGGAGGGAGTATGGTCCTTCCTGAATGAGTTTTTGATATAGGGGCTTTGTTTTTAAGGCATAAGAGTCAATCCACAGACGACAATATCCAAACACTCCTAAGAATTTCCTAAGTTCCTGCTTTGTTTTGGGGAAGGCAAAGATACAATACCTTCTATCCGTTCTGGTCCTATCTTTTGTTTACCTTGACTAATTAGGCATCCTAGTTTTTTTTTTTTTTTTTGAGACATTGTCTCTGTTGCCCAGGCTGGAGAGCAGTGGCGCGATCTAGGCTCACTGCAATCTCTGCTTCCTGAGTTCAAGCAATTCTCCTGCCTCAGCCTCCCAAGTAGCTGGGATTACAAACACGTGCCACCACAGCCAGCTAATTTTTATATTTTTTTAGTAGAGATGGGATTTCACCATGTTGGCCAGGATGGTCTCGATCCCCTGACCTCGCAATCTGCCTGTCTCAGCCTCCCAAAGGGCTGGGATTACAGGCGTGAACCACCGAGCCCAGCCCAAGGCTTCCAATTATAGGTTTTAAACCTGTCCTGGCTTCCAAGGGAATAGGGTATTGTTTTCTTTTGACTACTTCCCTGGAAGTTTTTAATTTGACATGGATTGGAGAAACCCGTAGCTTTCCTCAATTTCCTTCCTTCAGCCATACATCGGGACGGATGCAGCTTTCTTCCAAAGTGGTGAGCAGGTTTAAGGAAGGAAGAAGTTTTTCCTAATTAACATAGAGGCCTACGCCTTCAATTAAGTCCATTCGTAATAAATTAGTTCTTGCTTCGGGAATGAACAGGAACTTCGAAGTGACCGACTTATTCTTACATTTGACTTTGGTTTCCTCTAGAACTTTTGCCTTGAATCCTTCCCCTTTAACTGCTGACACAGTGAGGTCTTCTACAAGGAGCAAGCCACTTCTGAATCGACTAACAAAGTGACTACCTCCGATTTGGGTCCCACGGTTAGATTTATGAAGGGCTCCTGGTGGGAGAGATGGAAGATGTAGAACCCCTAACCCTGCTCTTCTTCAAATGTCATGAGTGAAAGGACCAGGAGTGAAAGGACTTTCTTTTCCCTCTTAAAATGTCCTGTCTTTCCACACCTGAAACATCTGTTTTCCCTTCTCCCCCTCCCTGTTCCCTGACTCTCAGGTTTTATCTCTTTGCTTCCTGTATAGTTTGGCTGCCAGGTACTCAGAAGTTTACGAGTTCTATTTCCCTGGGCTCCCTGTTGAAAAGTTCCCTGTTGGAGGATAAACAGCATAATTTCTGCTTTTTGCTTTTGCCTTTCCTTATCCCTCTGTACATAGACCTTCTGGGTCTCTTAAAAGTTCCTCTATGGGACAATTTATCCAATTTTGCATCTTTTGTAATTTCTTTGCAATGTCCGGCCAACTATTGGTGACAGAGTGGAGCTTTAACATCTTTTGTCCCAGTGGGTACTCTATGTCCTATATGAAAATCCGTATTTTCTTATCTGTTCCTTAAGTCTGTTTTAAGAATTCCACGGGCCCTTGATCTTTCTCTCAGTGTACATTCAATGCTCAGGAAATCATCTGGGTTCGAGGAACTGATTCCCGATTCCCTTTAATTATCATATCTCTGAGATCTCTCATGTTTGCTTGGTGGGCCGCACTGTTCTTATCCCATTGAGGGTCCTGGGCTGGGAATTTATGCTCCGCTGCAAGGATTTTTGGACCGGGGGTGCTCATGCTCCCTGACTATCATAGCGGCCCTATGGATCATGTTTCTTTCCTTTCCTGAGAATACCTAGAATAGACATTAATTCAGCCCAAGTGTAAAGTTGTGGCCCCAGAAATTGGTCAATTTGATGTTCAACTCCCAAAGGGTCATCTAACAGTGGTTTGACTTGCTTTTTTAGATTTCTAACCTCTGAACTAGTTAAGGGGACATTTATGAAGCCAACATCTCCTCCTCCTGGTGGCACTTCCCTTAAGGGAAAAGGGGCTTGGGCAGACCTGGAGGAATTGGGGAAAGTTAAGTTTTAATATCCCTTCAGCATTGTTGTTTCCCACTGGAGCTTTCCTGAGGGAGGGGCATATTCAGGTTGCTGTCCAGCGAGGGTGTGGGTAGCAAGGCCCATGGGGCAGGGTTATATGGGGGAGGAACTGACAGTTCAGCTTGGGACAGTGGGGTAGGTGGAGGAAGGACTGAGTGTTTAGCTTGGGGCGCAGTGGTAGGTGAGGGAAGGCGGCCTAGAGGATCCCCTCCATCTTTAGATACAGAACATGTGTACCATTAGCATTATACCCTTAAGAGGAAAAGAAAAAAAGAGACAAACAAATAGAAACAGAATATGACTTAGCTAGGTCGTCTTTGGGGGTTTTGAGTTTGACTGCTTTTCCGTCTTTTAGGGGATAGAGAAGGACAGGTCCTTGCCTCCAGCATAGAGCATAATCTCTCTCCTCTAGAGAAACTGGACTTTTATCATTGACATACTGGATCAGGAGTTGGCATATCCAGTCTTCGCCGACCCAAACTTTGGCCAAAAGACCGAAGGTCTGAGGATGGACTAAGCCTCCTTAGTCCAAATAAAACAGCAATACTTCATCACCTGCCGTTTTTTCTTGTGTTTGGTCCTTTCGTTATCTTTCCAGTATTTTAACGTAAGGCCTAGGGGACTGTCAGGGGTAATTTTATTGTCTGCTTGGCCTTTTTATAGTCCCTGTCTTATCTGGAGTATTTCCCATCCTGGAGGTTGGTGACACTCAATCTCTCGTATTAGCCTTCTTGCACTCCCGTATCCTAGAGGCTTAAACTCCCCTTTTCTCACTGGAGGTTTTTTGCACACTTGTGAACACTCATTTCTTCCTTATTGGCCGCTTCCTTCCAGGGAATTTTAGGCCCCTCTCAGCTTTGGCCGGTCAGTATAATCCCCCCTCACCCCCGCCGTAGGAAGTGGCCACGGAACAAAGTCCGGACTCCGCCCCCGCTTTGCGCCCAATCCCAGGTCTCACTCACACACTTGCAACCCTCAGAGACCCCGACCCCCGAGGAATACCTGGTCGCCCCAACAGCGACGTTTCTTTCTTTGGTCTGTGCAGTTACCTGGTCGCGGTGGAATTCTTCAAGATCCTCCCTACTGCCCACGTTGCTAAGACTCCGGATTTATTCGTCACTTCGGGCGGGACTCGGTCCTCCCCTCCGGGGCCACCACAAGGAGGCAATGGGACACGTCTCCTCAGGAAAGATCATCGCTGGCCCCTCCCGAAGGAGAATGGGATCCCGGACAAAACCCCATAAGTGTTGGAAACTAGCGCTCGGGGTAACCGAAAGAAACCCGCACTTAGATATTTCTCAGCAAGGTACCGTGACTTCCGCAGAAGGCTGCCGCCGGCCTCCGACGCAGTCGCAGGAGCGCGCGGAACAAACGAGGGAAGGCGTTTTCCATCCGGACGCAGTTCCTGCTTCTGTGTCCTTCCCCTATTGGCTGCGGTTGGACCACCCATCTAAGCTGATCCCGATTGGCTCAGATTTAGACTTTTCCAAACAGGGTAAACCCGCGATTTGCGAAAAACAGACAGGGGCGGGGAGGGTAGGACTGATTTACAACTTATCACCAGAAAGTTGAGTCTTTAGGAGGAATTTAGTTGTCCCAACAGAAGGGACCCTGTTGTGGAACGGGACCTTGCCCCTTTACGTTCCGGACGCCCCTACGTCTTCTTCTGGAAAAAGCCCCGCCCATCTGCCCGCAGCCGGAGCCCCTCGACTCCCTCTGGAAAAATTTGTGGGCGGGGTGAAATTCTCAGAGCCCTTTAGTCCCCGCCCATTCCCTCTGTTAGGAGGAGAGAACACGCAGGCGCAAATGCCCTCCTAGGGCCCCAGCGGAAGCCACGCCCTCCCCTAAGTCTTAAAGGGCCAGAGGCAGCACTTATTGCTCGGGCCGTTCTTCACTTTTGGGGGGCGGGGGTGCGCACGCGCAGTGAGGAAGTTCTGGGGTCGGGGTAGCGGTCGAGTATCAAGTTGCTTTCTGTCCCGGCAGAGGAAGCCCGAGTGTTGAGGGTCCAGTCTCCAGCCTGCCTCCTGCTATACCCATTAGAAGAGAAAAGTTTGTGACTTGGGCCCCCAAGTTTTGAGAGAACTGGGCTTTCGGCGCGGGGGGACACAGGAGGCTCGTGGGGAGGTGAGTGGATCTCCTGGATCGATCTGGGAGGCTCGGGTGCGACTGGGACCAATCACATCGTTGTTGAGCCCTCACTCACTATGGGGACCCCCCCCATAACCATAGCGAATATTTATTGAGCTCTGCCCTTAGCAGAGCCCCCCGATAAGCTATGTTCAGACACGTTTCGTTGTGGGCCTCATTTCCACATTTTGTCGAGGAGGAAACTGAGGCTCAAAGGTTAAGTCACATGCCTAAGTTTTCATGGCCTATAAATTGAGGGATTCGAACCCAGACAGCTGACCCCAGAGCCCGGGCTTTTAAACATTGCACATTGCAGGTTCTTTGGTGGGAAAGAGTAGACCTCGAAAGCAGTTGGACTTTGGTTTTAATTTCTCTGGCTCTGGTAATTAACCAGGACCTCAGTTTACCCACTTCACAGTGCAAGGCTGGGTATGCAGTGGGTGCCTACTTTATTATAGCTGTTGATAATTATTGCCATCTCTCCCCTTCTGGCACCTCCACCAGCTTTCCCCATGGAGCCCACCCAGCCTACAGAGGACCTCATCCTGACCCAGCAGCCCCCTGCCTCAGAGCTTGGGGACCCTGAAGACCCCGGAGAGGAGGCCGCAGATGGCTCAGACACTGTGGTCCTCAGTCTCTTCCCCTGCACCCCCGAGCCTGCGAATCCTGAACCAGATGCCAGCTTTTCTTCTCCACAGGGTAGGATACTTCCTCTGAGATTGGCCCTCTGGGATTCCATGTTAGGCCCACAATCTTGCTTTCTTTTTTTTTTTTTCAGAGTTTCACTTCTGTTGCCCAGGCTGGAGTGCAATGGCATGATCTCAGCTCACTGCAACCTCCCCCTCCCAGGTTCAAGCGATTCTTCTGTCTCAGTCTCCTGAGTAATTGGGATTACAGGTGCCCACCACTATGCCTGGATGATTTTTTTAGTATTTTTAGTAGAGATGGGGTTTCACCATGTTGGCCAGGCTGATCTCGAACTCCTGATCTCAGGTGATCTGCCTGCCTCAGCCCCGCGAAGTGCTGGGATTAGAGGCGTGAGCCACTGCACCTGACCCGTTTTGTTTTTTGAAACAGGGTCTTGCTCTGTTACCAAGGCTGGAGTGCAGTGGTGTGATCATAGTTCACTGCAGCCTCAACTTCCTGGACTAGAGCCATGCTCCTACCTCACTCAGCCTCCCTAGTAGCTGGGACTGTAGGCATGCAACCACACCTGGCTAATTTTTTTTTATTGAGAGGCAGAGTCTCACTATGCTGCCTAGGCTGGTCTCCAACTCCTGGCCTCAAGCAATCCTCCTGTGTCAGCCTTCTAAAGTGCTGAAATTACAGGCGTGAGCCATCACTCCAGGCCAGGGCCTCTGTCTTTATGATCCGCTAATAGGACCTGTCTTCCCTCCTCATTCAGTAAGGGTTTCTTTCTTTCTTTTTTTTTTTTTTGCAACTTTGTATGTATTTTTTTTATTGTGGTAAACAATACATAAAAGTTTGCCATTTAAACCAGGATTGCAGTACCATTCAGTATCAGTAAGTACATTCACAGTGTTGCATAACCATCGCCTCTATCTAGAGTTGTTTTTTTTTTTTTTTTTTTTTTGAGACAGAGTCTTGCTCTGTAGCCCAGGCTGGAGTGCAGTGGTGCAATCTGGGCTCACTGCAACCTCCGCCTCCTGGGTCCCAGTTCAAGCAATTCTCCTGCCTCAGCCTCCCGGGTAGCTGGGATTACAGGAATGCGCCACCATGCCTAGCTAATTTTTTGTATTTTTAGTAGAGACAGGGTTTCACCATGTTGGTCAGGCTGGTCTTGAACTCCTGACCTCATGATCCACCGGCCTCAGCCTCCCAGTGTGCTAGGATTACAGGTATGAGCCACCGCACCCAGCCTATCTAGAATATTTTCATCACCCCAAAAGGAAACCCCATACCATAGCAGTCCCTCTCCATTCTCCTTCCACCCATCCCTGGCAACCTATCTGCTTCTATCTATTTAGATTTTCCTGTTCTGGGCATTTCATACCAATGGGATCATAGGCTATGTGGCCTTTTGTATCTGGCCCCTCTCACTCAGTCTCACGTTTTCAGTGTTCATCCACGTCATAGCATGGATCAGTGCTTCCTTCCTTTTTTTTTTCTTTGAGATGGAGTCTCACTCTGTTGTCCAGGCTGGAGTGCAATAGCACGATTTTGGCTCACTGTAACCTCTGCCTCCCAGGTTCAACCGATTCTCATGCCTCTGCCTCCCGAGTAGCTGGGATTATAGGCGTGCACTACCATGCCCAGCTAATTTTTGTATTTTTTGTAGAGATGGGGTTTTGCCATGTTGCCCAGGCTGGTCTGGAACTCCTGGGCTCAAGTGATCTTCTGGCCTCCACTTCCCAAAGTGCTAGGATTACAGACGTTAGCCACAGCACCCGGCCTTCAACACTTATTTTTAATTCTTTGAGGGTAGATAACTAGGAATGGAATTGCTGGGTCCGATGGTCATCCTGTTTTACTTACTGAGGAACTGAGGATTTATTTTTGTTTTTATTTTTTATTTTATTTATTTATTTACTTGAGACAGAATCTCACTGTCGCCCAGGCTGGAATGCAATGGCTCGATCTTGGCTCACTACAGCCTTCACGTCCTGGGTTCAAGCAATTCTCCAGCCTCAGCCTCCTGAGTAGCTGGGATTACAGGAGCACACCACCATGCCTGGCTAATTTTTTGTATCCTTAGTAGAGATGGGGTTTCACTATGTTGGCCAGGATGGTCTTGAACTCCTGACCTTGTGATCCGCCTGCCTTGGCCTCCCAAAGTGCTGGGATTAGAGGCGTGAGCCACCAGGCCTGGCCCCGAGGATTTATTTGTGAGTGGAGTCCTAGAATATGCCTAATTCAGTTCCCTCCCGGGACCTTTGTTGCTGCCACTCCTCTCTGGAATCCTCTTCCTGTACTTCTTCCTATAGGTGATTTCTCCCCTCCTCTTCCCCCCTTTCTTGAGATGGAGTCTCCTTGCTTCTTGAGACGGAGTCTTGCTCTGTTGCCCAGGCTGGAGTGCAGTGACACTATCGCGGCTCACTGCGACCTCGGCCTCCCGGGTTCAAGCGATTCTCCTGCCTCAGCCTCCCGAGTAGCTGGGCTTACAGGCATCTGCCACCACTCCCAGATAATTTTGTGTTTTTAGTAGAAATGGTGTTTCACCATGTTGGTCAGGCTGGTCTCAAACTCCTGACCTCAAGTGATTCGCCTATCTTGGCCTCCCAAAATACTGGGATTACAGGTGTGAGCCACCATGCCCGGCCTTAAGTTCTTTTGAACGCTTATCTCCACTTGAAGTTTTTTTTTATTATTTCTCTATGCCTGATGCACCTACTTGACCCTGGACTCCTAGAGGGCCAAAACGATGTCTTATTTGCCCAGAACATTGCTAGGCAGGGAGGAGAGAGAGGCACACTGGGTATTCAAGAGAGCAGAGTGAGTGAATGGTGGAGCCCCAGGCACTGCCTTCCATAGCTCCAAGACCCGAGGGAGATACCAAAGGCAGTGGCACGGTGGCTCACGCCTGTAATCCCAGCACTTTGGGAGGCTGAGGCAGGAGGATCGCTTGAGCTCAGGAGTTTGAGACCAGCCTGGACAACATCTCTACCAAAAATTTTTTTTTTTTAATTGGCTGGATGTGGTGGTGCCTGTAGTTGCAGCTGCTCAGGAGGCTGAGGTGGGAGGATGGCTTGAACCCAGGAGGTCGAGGCTGAAGTGAGCTGTGATCACACCATTGCACTCCAGCCTGGACAAAAGAGCAACACTCTTGTCTCAAAAAAAAAAAAAAAAAAAAAAAAAAAAAACCCAACAGCCGAATGAGGTGGCTTATGCCTGTAATCCCAGGACTTTGGGAAGCTGAGGTGGGTGGATCATATCAGGTCAGAAGTTTGAAACAAGCCTGGTTAAAATAGTGCAACCCCATCTCTATGGAAAATACAAAAATTAGCTGAGCATGGTGGTAGGTGCCTATAATCCCAGCTACTTGGGAGGCTGAGGCGGGAGAATCACTTGAACCCTCGAGGCAGAGGTTGCAGTGAGCCGAGATCATGCCATTGCACTTCAGCCTGGGTGACAGAGCAAGACTCTGTCTCAAAACAACAAAAAACAGATGGGCTTCTTTCCTGAAGCCCTAGAGACATCTACCCAGGGGAAACTGAGGCCTGTTGTGTCTCTCCCAGCAGGCAGCTCCCTGAAGCACTCCACCACTCTCACCAACCGGCAGCGAGGGAACGAAGTGTCGGCTCTGCCGGCCACCCTAGACTGTGAGTGGGCCCACGGTCCCCAACAAGGAGAGAAGTAGGAGGGTGGGAGGGCCTGTGAGGAGCAATCATGGTCAGAGGGTAAATCGAGGCACAGAGAAGCGAGGGGATGAGTGAGAACTCTGCCTCTGTCCTGCCCCAGCCCTGTCTATCCACCAGCTCGCAGCGCAGGGGGAGCTGGACCAGCTGAAGGAGCATCTGCGGAAAGGTGCGTGTCACACGTGTGTGCTGGCATGTCCGTGCCTGGCTGGTGTGTGCATATGGGTGTCTGTGTCCATCCATGACCCTCACATGACCTGTGAGTGTCCACATGTGTGCCTGTATCTACCTGTGTGTATGAATGTGTCCACGTATGTCCATCAACGTATGCTCCCCTGCCATTCCCCTGTCTAACCCCAGACCCCCACCTTGTCCCCTTTGGCAGCCCTGGGGATGGGGGCAGGGGTGCAGCCTGGTGGTATCCCCTGCCCCTTCCTGCCAGGTGACAACCTCGTCAACAAGCCGGACGAGCGCGGCTTCACCCCCCTCATCTGGGCCTCAGCCTTTGGAGAGATCGAGACCGTTCGTTTCCTGCTGGAGTGGGTACGTCCCAGCCCAGCTGGGGGTTCCTGGGGACCTTAGGGTGGGCTGGTGCCTTGTCTTTGAGATGTGGCTGCTGGCCGGGCGCAGTGGCTCACGGCTGTAATCCCAGCACTTTGAGAGGCAGAGGCCGGCCGATCACTTGAGGTCAGGAGTTTGAGACCAGCCTGGCCAACGTATGAAACTCCATCTCTGGCCAGGCGCAGTGGCTCACGCCTATAATCCCAGCACTTTGGGAGGCTGAGGCGGGCAGATCACGAGGTCAGGAGATAAGAGACTCTCCTAGGTGACATGGTGAAACCCCGTTTCTACTAAAAATACAAAAATTAGCTGGGCGTGGTGGCGGGCGCCTGTAGTCCCGGCTACTCGGGAGGCTGAGGCAGGAGAATCGCATGAACCCAGGAGGCAGAGGTTGCGGTGAGCTGAGATTGTGCCGCTGCATTCCAGCCTGGGCGACAGAACAAGACACACACACACACACACACACACACACACACACACACACACACACACACACACACACACACACACACACACACACACACACACAGAGATGTGGCTGTCATGGGTACCCTGGGATTCCTGGTTATGCCCCAGCCCATCCCACCACTGCCTCCCTCCCTGCAGGGTGCCGATCCCCACATTCTGGCCAAAGAGCGAGAGAGCGCCCTGTCCCTGGCCAGCACAGGTGGCTACACAGACATCGTGGGACTGCTGCTGGAGCGGGACGTGGACATCAACATCTACGACTGGGTGAGGGACTGCCAGCCCCGGGCACCTCTCAACCTCCTGGCCTCCATTCCTGCCTCAAACGTTCACAGAGCACCTGAAAGGTGCAGGCCTGCTCTGTGTGCTGAGAATACCAGACAGCCCCATGCCTAGCCTCACAGAGCTCCCGGTGCGGGGAAGGCAGGCACGGACACAGACAGCTCAGATGCAGTGAAGTGCGCTGTGATGGCAGATGCACAGGCGGCTGCAGGAACCCGGTGTGGCAAGTCAAAGAGAAGGAAGGGAAGTCAAAGAGGGCTTCCTGGAGGAAGGTGTCTAAGCTTGAGACCCCAGGAAGTCAGATGGGCCCAGTGATGAGCAGGAGGAGGAACCATATTAAATTGGAGCCCAGAGAGAGTACAAGGCATTGTGAGAATCGGGAAGAGGTAAATCTTTGGTTTCTCCTGCCCCTACCCACGACAGAATGGAGGGACGCCACTGCTGTACGCTGTGCGTGGGAACCACGTGAAATGTGTTGAGGCCTTGCTGGGTGAGTGGAAGTCGGGACTGGCCCTGGGGTCCCAGCGCTTCAGCGGGCCCTGTGGGAATCCTGAGGGCAGGGAGACACCCAAGCATTGCTGGAATGTTCTTGGGATGGGTGGTCACTGCCTGCTTTTCTCAGAGGGTGGATCAGAGGGGAGGAGGTGGTAGCACTGCCCAGGATTTGGGGTCTGGGTCTGGGATCTGGCCAAGAGACTGAGCACCTCCACCCTCCACGGCTCAGAGACTCCAGCCACGTTCTTCAGTGGAGACGGGGATAGCAGAGGTTGGATTCTTGCCAAAGGCCACATGGACAGACCCACGGCTGCACTGTGGGGAATGAGGGCTGCCACGCAACCTCCCAGGTCCCCAGCCCTCATTCTGGATTCCCAGGCCCCACCCTCCAGCGCCCTCCCCTCTGCCTTGCAGCGCGAGGTGCTGACCTCACCACCGAAGCCGACTCTGGCTACACCCCAATGGACCTCGCCGTGGCCCTGGGATACCGGAAAGGTCAGCCTGAGACACACGGAGCAGCGATGGGGTCCCTCCCATAGGCAGGGTGACCATAAAGGGGTACACGGGACACCCCCCCAGTGGTCAGATGCCAGCCAGTAGAGTGTTCGGATTAGCAAGTGTCAAGCACTGCTGTGTGTCCCGCCTGGGCACGTCTCGCCTGGGCACATCCCAGTCCTGGTTCTTGGGGTTCCACATGTGCTGGAGTAGGGAAGACAATGGGGGGTCAGTGGCTGGGGCCATGATGGGTGACACACAGGCACAGAGAGGCCCAAAGAGGGGCCTCATCAAAGAGCCCCAAAGTGGCCAACAGAAGTCAGGGAGGGCTTCCTGGAGGAAGGTGTCTAAGCTTGAGACCCCAAGAAGTGAGATGGGCCCAGCCTTGGGAATGGGGGGTCAGGGAAGGATTCCGGGGGACCTGAAGGGAGGGAGGATGGCATCCAGGTGGGAGGAGCAGCCCCTGCGGAGGCCTGGCAGTGAGGACACCAGGGGGCAGGCAGCCAGGCCACAGTGCACAGGGCGGCAGAGGCCGCCCCTCTCCATGGCGGGCAGTGGGTTTGCACAGGGGCTGTAGGCAGACCCAGTGTGACTCCATTTCCTCTGTCACAATGGGACTCAACTTTCCCATCCATAAAATAGGGAAATCCCAATTGAACTGACCCCCTGGGGTCATGGTGGCGATAAAGGGCTTGGGAAGAGCCCCCTCCTTCCTTTGGAGTTTTACTCTGAAGTCTTTCCTCGTCCCTCCTATTGTTTTGAGGAGGTTTTGTTTTTTTTTGTTTTTGCTCTATTGCCCAGGCTGGAATGAGGTGGTGCAGTCACCGCTCACTGCAGCCTTGACCTCCCAGGCTCAAGTGATCCTCCCACCACAGCCTCCCGAGTAGCCGGGACCACAGGCATTCACTACCATGCCTGGCTAATTTTTTTGGAGTGGGGGGACGGTGTCTTGCTCTGTTGCCCAGGCTGGAGTGCAGTGGCACGATCTTGGCTCACCGCACCCTCTGCCTCCCGGGTTCAAGCGATTCTCCTGCCTCAGCCCCCCAAGTATCTGGGATTACTTATAGGCGTGCACCACCATGCATGCCTGGCTAATTTTTTGTTGTTGCTTTTTTGGAAAAGACAGGGTCTTGCTATGTTGCCCAGGCTGGTCTCAAACTCCTGGGCTCAAGCGATCCTTCTGCCTCAGCCTTCTGAGTAGCTGGGACTACAGGCACGCATCACTCTACCTAGCAAAGTTTGAAAATCTTTTTATTTTGTTTTATTTATTTTTGAGACGGAGTCTAGCTCTGTCACAGGCTGGAGTACAGTGGCGTGATCTCAGCTCATTGCGGCCTCTGCCTCACAGGCAAACAATTCTCCTGCCTCAGCCTCCCATTCAGATTACAGGCGCCTACCCCACACCCAGCTCATGTTTGTAGTTTTAGTAGAGACAGGGTTTCACCATGTTGGCCAGGCTGGTCTTTCCTGACTTCAAGTAATCTGCCCACCTTGGCCTCCCAAAGTGCTGGGATTACAGGCATGAGCCACTGAGCCCAGCCCAATTTTTAATTATTATTATTATTATTATTATTATTATTATTATTTTGGTAGAGACAGAGTTTTGCTATGTTACCCAAGCTGGCTTCAAATTCCTGAGCTCAAGCAGTCCTCCCCCTCGGCCTCCCAAAGTGCTGAGATTACAGGTGTGAGCCACCATGCCCAGGCTCACCTTTTCATAAAAGTCACAATTCACACATTTTGCTTGGTAGGAAATATTTTTATAATAATAGTTCTGAAAAGTCACAAAAGTGCATTTTTACAAACTTAGGGGAAGGTGAGTTTCCTGGGATGGGGCCTCCTTCCTCCCAGCTTTGCTCTGTAATGCCGGTCTCCATAGGGGTCACTGTTTGTCCCACAAGGGGAGAGTGCAGCTTGGCCCACGCCTCCGCACCCCTCCCAATTCAAGCTCACAGCCCGCCTTTTCCCTGCCCGATCTCAGTGCAACAGGTGATTGAGAACCACATCCTCAAGCTCTTCCAGAGCAACCTGGTGCCCGCTGACCCAGAGTGAAGGCTGCCCGAGGGGGACTCAGACACTCAGGGAACAAAACGGTCGGCCAGAGCTGGGGAAACCCAGAACTGGCTTCAATGGCAGCTCCTGGACAGCCGGTGGGAGGGGACCCTTCTTAAGAGGAACCAATAAACCTTCTGTGCAGAACTTGAGGGACTCTGCTGTGCTTCCTGGAGGGCTTCCTGGAGGAGACAGCCCCCGGAGGTCTCACACCTTCTCCCCAAGCACCCGCAGGTGGTAGATGACCACACGGCCAAAAAAGTCAGTGGCATCCTCAAATGTCACCTTCAGCCGGTCCACCTCAGCAACTGGAATGGGGAAGGTGTGAGTATGGGCAGTCAAGGGAAACAGGTGATTTCTGGTTTCCCACCCACAGGCCCCCACCCCTCTCAGACCCAGCTTGGACTCTACCAATGTGATGGGCAACCTGTGGAAGCTGCAGGCCCCTTTAAGCCTCTCTCACAGAACAGGTGGTCATCAGCCCCATTGTACAGATAAAGTGATGGAGGCCTAGAGTCACATGTTCAAGGTCACACATCAGGGTTCCCATTCAGGTTTGGGTGAGTCCAAAGCTTCCAGAGGCACAGACCACCCAACCCCAGAAGCGGGGGCAGGATATCTGAAGCGAGTTGTTGTCCTCAGGGTAGAAATCTACAATCTTGTGGAGGGCCTGACTGCCCTGTGAACCTGCAGCAGAGACAGGCACTCAGTGTCTGGGACGACCCCTGGAACCCCTGCCACCCAGGGCCTCCTAGTACCTTCCAGGCAGCCCCGGCGACTGGAGAAGCCACCCTGAAACTGGATCTGCAGCTGGGAGACACGGATGAGCTGGGGAAACTCCAGTGTCACCCACTGGGAGGGGCCCTGGAAGCAGACAGGGAAACTGAGGCGCAAGCTCGCTGCAGGCACAGAGCCCTGCTATGCCTCACTCATTCACAGTCTTTGGGGCGGGGAGCGGGGGGGCGTTGCCGGGGGAGAGGGGAATTCGGCATATGTTCGTTTCCTGGCCACCCATGAGGGCCCGCTGACATTCTCAAGGCATTCCGGACCCCTGAATCTGAGTCACCCCAGAGACCGAGGGTCAAGGGAGGTGCCTCACCTGGTCTGAGTTCCAACATGTCTCCTCGTTCTGGTCGAAAAGATGTTTTTTTCCAAACTGCCGGGTGTTGCGATTCAGCACCGAACTCACCCTGGAGGCACCAGCATCAGGGCGAAAACGAGAGGCTGAGCCCAGCTCTCAGCGTCGCAGAGGGTTCGACCCCAGGCTTAGGGCCTCACCACGGCCTGTCCCCACTGACTCTTACCTGCTCACTGTCTCTGCACAAACCAAAGAGTGGGTCATGTCGGTTCCACAAGACCTCGCAGGGCTTAGGATTTGGCACAGCCTTCGTTCAAATCCCGGCTCCTCTTCAAGCCACAGGGCGCACGATCTTGGCCACGCCTTGGCCTGCACGTCCTCACCAGTAACTTAGGACGAGAACCGCCACTCCCTCGCCCGCCCCAGTCCTAAATGCCGCCTCGATCAATCCCCTGCCGGAAAATTTGGGAGAGGGGATCAGAGAAACCGCCAATGACCAGAGGTCCCGCCTTTCACAGGAAATAGATTTCCCACGGTTTTGCAGGGCGGTGGCTTTTTGTGAGAGCCTGTGTCTCTGCGAACAGCTCTTTGAGCCAAATCTTGGGACCCGGAACCGCGTGGGCTCGACGCATGCGTGTTGTAATTCAGGCCCCGACAGCTGTCGCTCTTGGGGCGGGGCTTGATTCGACCCCGCCCCTTAATCACCGCATCTTAAAGGGCCTGGGTTCAATGACTGAATTTCCCTTGGTTCCCTTGAAGCTGTAGGGAAAAAGCTGGCTGCGCGCGGGGCGCTGTCCCTGTGCGTCCGAAGGTGTAGAGCACTGATTTTGACTGATTTTTGTTTTTCTTTTTTCTTTTTTTTTATTTCTTTTTTTTTTTTATAAAGGTGGGATTTCACCATGATGGCCAGGCTAGTCTTGAACTCCTGACCTCAGGTGATCCACCCACCTCGGCCTCGCAAAGTGTTAGGATTACAGGCGTGAGCCACTGCGCCCGGCCTTGACTGATTTTTGAATGAGAGGGACTTCTTTATTTTTTTGAGACAGGGTGTCACTCTGTCGCCCAGGCTGGAGTACAGTGGTGCGATCTCGGCTCACTGCGACCTCTGCTTCCCAGGCTCCAGCAATCCTCCTACCTCAGCCTCCCGAATAGGTGGAACTGGCAAGTGCGCGCCACCACGGCGGGCTAATTTTTTTTTTTTTTTTTTTAAACATGAGGTTTCACCATGTTGCCCAGACTGGTCTCGAACTCCTGGGCTCCAGCGATCAGCCCACCTCAGCCAAGTCCTGGGATTACAGGCGTAAGCCACTGTGCCTGGCCAGAGACACTTCCTATGACGATGTCCTTCTTCCCACTCCGAGAAATCAGCTGCATCTAGTCCCTAACTGCCAAATGCAGCCTGGGAACCCCTGAACTTCACTGCCTCCTGGAGGCCAAAGGCAGAGTTGTGGAAAGGGCCTACATGTTGGGAGTATCGAAAGTCCTCATCAACCCCTTGTGTTCTTGTTGGGACAGAGGAGCCCTGGCCTCCAAGTTTGTCTTTCCCAGAAAATGCTGCCGGGACATCAAGGAGGGCTTCTTGGAGGAGGGAGCACACGAGATGGGTGTTTGCTTGGTTTTTGGGATGGAGTCTAGCTCTGTTCCCCAGGCTGGAGTGCAGTGGGGGGATCTCAGCTCACCATAACCTCCACCTCCTGGGTTCAAGCGATTCTCCTGCCTTGTAAGGTCTGACCATGCCATGGACGGCATGGTGACCCCTGTGACGTGCACATACACCTCTGGAGGGCCTTCAGGAATTAGAATACCTGAAGTAACTGGAAAGTGGACGGACCAACAACCCCTGCAGCACCTAACTAACCTGGCACATTCCTCTCTTGTTTATTATTCCAGCCTCAATTGACAAGGCCATTGGACTTTATAACCGTAAGGGACCTTGGTCGACCTCGTGAGTCCAGATCCTATAACCCTCTCCCAGCTTGCAAACCCACGACCCCCTCCCAGCTTGCAAAAAAACCACCCTACACTAACTTCCCACTGCTTTCCCCAAACCTATAAAACCAGCTCCTATTCCTTTGCCCTCCTCTGACTCACTTTTTCCACTCAGCCTGCCCGCACCTGGGGAATAGACAGCCAAGTGGCTCATGCAAAGCCTGTTTGGGGGGTCTCTTCATTCAGAGCCCGCATTTTAACATCTTCCGGAATAGCTGGGACTACAGGCACGTGCCACCACATCCGGCTAATTTTTGTATTTTTTAGTACAGACGGGGTTTCACTATATTGGCCAGGCTGGTCTCGAACTCCTGACCTCGTAATCTGCCAGCCTCGGCCTCCCAAAATGCTGGGATTACAGGGGTGAGCCACAACGCCCAGCCTGCCAGTTGGGTTTTGAAGCATGAACAGGAGTTTCCCAAGCCAGATTACACAAAGGCTCAGATACTAGGCTGCAGATTTGGTTCACTGATTCAGTAGACAGCTCCTGCAACCTCTGCTGTCACTCTCATGCCCAGCCCTGTGCTGGATGACGCTGAGGACAGCAAGAGGCCTCAGCTCCAGCCCTGTCCCAGAGGAGCCCTCAATCTGGACAAGACAGAGGTAGACGTAGACACTCCTAGCCACGAGGGAGAGACCTGGAGGAAGGGCTTCCTGGGAGAGGGGATATTGGAACTGCACCTTAGTAGCGGGTGAGGGGGCCAGGAATTCACAAGGGTGAGAAAATCTGGAGTGGGGAGGGTGCTTAGCATAAGCAAAGGCCTAATTGGGTGAAAGACCATGAATTTGAATAAAATATGTGGAGCCACTTCCTGCTGGGCCGGGAGAAGTCGGGAAGGTGTTGGTGAAAGGGCGGGACACCATCCTTTCTGCGTGAATGGAGGGTTCCAAGACAGAGCAGCCACTGGCAAGAGACTGTTGTTTCTGGCTTTAGCTGAATGGTCTGGCAGCCAGCTCCTTTCTTCAAGCGCTAGAGGAATGGTCCTCCTGGCATCCTACTAGCGTCTGCTGAAACCCACCCCAGGCGGAGGGGGGCAGGGGGAGCTGGCGGCAAAAGTGGGTCACAGCAGAAGGCCTGTCCCTTCAGGCCCTGCCTGCCAGAGCTTTCCACATTTAGACAGTCTGGTGCTATCCAGACCCAACTTTGCTGGTCTCAGGGCTGGGGCTGGAGGTGACAGGAAACCCTACGCCCAACCTCACCCCCTGGAGGAAGTTAGGAAGAGCAGGGACCCCAGAGAGCTCAGATCTGGTTCAAATCCTGGCTGGACCACTCATT
Organism: Cheracebus regulus; assembly: GCA_963574635.1. NCBI lineage: Eukaryota > Metazoa > Chordata > Mammalia > Primates > Pitheciidae > Cheracebus > Cheracebus regulus. The sequence goes on along the minus strand of CAUYQU010050082.1, from coordinate 15,689 downwards.
GGCTGTGTGACCTTAAAAAAGCACCTTGACCTCTCTGAGCCTCAGTGTCCTCATCTGTGAAATGGGGGGAATTCTATTAACTGTTGGAGAACTCCGTAGGTTCTTCAGGTTGACACGTAGCAACAGTAGCTGGCGTGCACTGAGTCCGCTGTGTCTGACTTGAAGCCATATTCTGTCTCCACCCACTGGCTCATTAAACCTTCCATGGCTGGTGCCTGTCATTCCCATTTTATAGCCGAGGGCACATCAACTTAGCCAAGGCCCCCCAGTGAGGATATGCATGGCTCCAGGGCTCTCCACACCACTCCTGGCTTTGGCGTGCGGCCTCCTTGCTCACGGGTTTGAGGCCAGCTCCATACCCTCTTCCCACCTCCTCACCCCACTGGCGCCTGGGCATGAAAGAGCCTCCTGTTTCTCCAGGGAATTAGCAGCTGTGGGATCCCAGCAGGGCAGCCAAAAATGGTCCATTCATTCGCTTGAGTGAGGAGAGACTAAGGGCTCCCACCCCTACCCCAGGGAATGAGGCAGGGAGGGCTCAAGGTCCAAAAGCAGCTCCTCTGGTTCACTTGGGGAAACTGAGGCACAGAAAAGTAAAGTCATTTGGCCAAGATCACCAAAGGGAACTGGGATGCCAACCCCAGTCTGACTCTCAAGTTCCCTTAACTGGGCTGAGTTCAGCATTTTTCTGGGGAGAAATTGGAGGCTCAGAGAGGGTCAGGGATTTGCTGAAGTCACACAGCAGGTTTGGGTCAGCAGGGACTCTCTGCCTTGGTGGTGTCTGGGGAGGCAGCCCCACCAATGCAGAAAACAGGTCTTTCTGTCCATGATTTCATTATTCTGGAGCAAGGCAGGGAATGGCCCTCAGATAGCTTTGAGCCTCAGTTTCCCCACTGGGAAATGGATGCAATAATTTCCCTAAGGTCTTAGCCTGGGGTATCTGCAAGGGAGGGTTTGATGGTATTCCCTGAGCCTGGGGACCCCCATCTGGCAGGCCTGGGTCTGATTTATCTACTGGGGCCCATCAGGACCCCTCCTGGAGGAGGCTCACACAGTACTAGCTGGGGTTATGAGTCCTGGTACAGTGCAAGTCTGGGTCCCACTGGAGGTGACGGCGGGAGTGGGAGGGTTGGCTGGCTGCGCAGGGATTCAGGTGGGGCTGCATGTTGTGTGTGGCTGTTGTAGCAGTGGCTGGGAGAGCTACTGATCTCAGGGTTGGTGGCATTGGTGGTGTTGGTGTGAAGCGAACATGGTTGTGTGCTCACTACCTGTGGGTGTGTCTGTAGCTGGAAACCTGGCTGGGTGTGAGCAACATGGGGCCAATGTGGACTGTCTGCTGCTGGCAGGAAGGTGAAGGTGCAGTGGGTGTGAGCAGCAGTGGGTGTGTTTGCATGTGGAGGGACACTGGTGCAGCCCAGCTCACAGCTTTGCCTTTGGTTGTGGAGCAAGTGTGACGGTGTGTGGCCCAGGCCAAGTATGGCAGTGTGCGGCCTGACCAGGTCGGTTGTGAATGTGACTGTGTGTGGCCTGGTGTGGTTGTGCATGACCGGGTGTGACTGTTTGTGGCCAAGAGTGATTGTGTGTATGGTTGGTGAGACCTGTGTGCAGCCAGTGTTGTGCATGGCTGAGAATGGTTGTGTATGGCTGGGTGTGGTTGTGCATGACCAGGTGTGGTTGTGTATGGCTGGGTGTGGTTCTGCATGGCTGAGTTTGGTTGTGTATGGCTGGGTGTGTTTGTGCATGGCTGGGTGTGGTTGTGCCTGGCTGGGTGTGGTTGTGCGTGACCAGGTGTGGTAGTGTATGGTCAGGTTGGTTGTGCATGGTTGGCGAGACCTGTGTGTGGCCAGGTGAGGTTGCATGTGAGCCACCTATGGTGCTCGTGTGGCTGGGGTATGGCTGGGCTGTGACTGTGTGTGGCAGTGGTTGTTGGTGGCATTATGTGTGACTTGCCCGTATCACTTTGGGCATGTTCAGAGGCACTTTGGAGTCACTGTCCACCCCTGAGACCCAGCTCTCTTGGAGGGTCCAGCCTCCGTCAGCACCTCTGCTCTGGTCTTCTAGTCCCTTCTCCCACCCCTCCCCCACTGGCAGCAGCCCTGGCCTAGGGCCCCAATGGGGTGGCAGGGACAGAGAAGGCAGTCAGGGCTGGGAAGGGGTGCCCAATCCCAGCTCAGGCCTATAAATAGCTCTTTGAGCCCAGTAGATTCCCAGGCAAGGTTGCCTCATTCAAGTCCCCAGCAACAGCCCACCACCGGGCCCCAGGCCAGCCCCTCTAAGCTCAGCCCTGGCACCAGTGAGGGGCCGTGGGGAGGGGGGCAAGGGGTGGCGAGGAGTGGAGAAGCGGGGGGAGCAGAGGGATGAGGGGATTTGGGGTTGGGGGTCAGCTCTGTGGCCACAGACCTGGGCTCCCCCCCTGGTCTCTACTCACACTATACAGCCTTCCTGAGCCTCAGTTTCCCCAGCACCTGTAAAATAAGCAGCAGCTCCCGATCTGTGTGTTTACCTCCCATTTCATTCTCTGAGCAACTGATAATGTGGAGACATTAATTATCCCCTATTTTATTTATTTATTTTTAATTTAATTTTTCCCAAGATGGAATCTCAGTCACCCAGGATGGGGTGCAGTGGCGTGATCTCAGCTCATTGCACCCTCCGCCTCCTGGGTTCAAGCAATTCTCCTGCCTCAGCCTCCTGGGTAGCTGGGACTACAGGCGCCCACCACCACACATGGCTAATTTTGTATTTTTAGTAGAGACAGAGTTTCATCATGTTGGCCAGGCTGGTCTCAAACTCCTCACTGTGATTTGCCTGCTTCGGCCTCCCAAAGTGCTGGGATTAAAGGTGTGAGCCACCATGCTCAGCTCACCCCCATTTTATTTTATTTTATTTATTTTTGAAATAAGACCAGAGTAGAGTGGCAAGACCGTGACTCACTGCGGCCTGAATCTCCTGGGCTCCAGTGATCCTTCCCCCTCAGCCTCCAGAGTAGCTGGGACCGCAGATGTGTGCCACCCTGCCCTGCTAATTTTTAAATTATTTTTTGTAGAGATGGAGGTCTCACTATGTTACTCAGGCTGGTCTCGAATGCCTGGGCCCAAGTGATTTTCCCCGCTCTGCCTCCCAAAGTGCTGGGATTACAAGTGTGAGCCACCAGCACCCAGCCTGTCCCCCTTTTAGATGGGGAAACTGAGACACAGAAAGACAAGATGGCTCACTCAGAGTCACATCGTTACGAGTGGCAGGAAGGGGGTTTGAACCCCGGACTTGTGGAGGCTGAGCTACTCAGTTCTCACGCACTCACACAGCCACTCTCAGCGTCTTCCCCAGTGTGAGCCACAGCCATTCCCCAGCACACCCCAGCCTCACTGACGAGTCATCCCATGGTGTTTGGGTGCTGCTGACACAGCTGTCACCTACAGACACATCGGCTGGGATCCCTGACCTCCATCTCTCTGTGACAGAGTCGGACAGTCAGTGCAGGTTTCTGCCGTATCATCTTGGACCCGAGGACTACCCCTTTCTCCCCCCGGGGTCCTCCTTTATCTCTCATTCATTCCTACCCTTTCTTTGATATTCTTTTTTTTTTTTTGGAGACAGAATCTCGCTCTGTCACCCAGGCTGGAAGGCAGCGGCACAATCTCGGCTCACTGCAACCTCCACTTCCCAGGTTCAAGTGATTCTCCTGCCTCAGCCTCCTGAGTAGCTGGGATTACAGATGCACACCAACATGCCCGGCTAATTTTTGTATTTTTAGTAGAGACAGGGTTTCGCCATGTTGGCTGGGCTGGTCTGGGCTGGTCTCAAACTCCTGACCTTAGGTGATCTGCCTGCCTCAGCCTCCCAAAGTACTGACATTACAGGTGAGAGCCACGGCCGTTGACCTACTTTCTTTTTCTTTTTCTTTCTTTCTTTCTTTCTTTTTTTTTTTTGAGATGGAGTCTCGCTCTGTTGCCCAGGCCAGAATGCAGTGGCCCAATCTCGGCTCACTGCAACCTCCACCTCCCAGGTTCAAGCGATTCTCCTGCCTCAGCCTCCTCAGTAGCTGGGATTATAGGCAACCGCCACCACGCCTAATTTTGTATTTTCAGTAGAGACAGAGTTTCACCATGTTGGCTAGACTGGTTTTGAATCCCAGCCCATATTACCATTTTTTTTAATGGTGGTCAAATACATGTAACATAAAATTCACCATTTTAAAGTGTACAATTCAAGGCCAGGTGTAGTGGTTCACACCTGTAATCCCAGCACTTTGGGAGGCCAAGGAGGGTGGATCGCTTGAAGTCAGGAGTTCAAAACCAGCCTGGCCAACATGGTGAAACCCTGTCTCCACTAAAAATATAAAAATTAGTCAGGCATGGTGGCGCACCTGTAATCCCAGCTACTCAGGAGGCTGAGGCAGGAGAATCACTTGAAACCTGGGGACAGAGGTTGCAGCGAGCTGTGATCGTGCCACTGCACTCCAGCCTGGGCAACAGAGTGAGATTCTGTCTCAAAAGAATAAATAAATAAGTAAAATAAAGTGTGCAATTCAGTGGCGTTAAGTACATTCACATTATTGTGCAACCATTACCTCTAGGTCCAGAACATTTTCATAGATCTTCCTGCCTCAGCCTCCCGTCTAGCTGGGACTACAGGCGTCCACCACCATGCCCGGAGAGTTTTTTTTTTTTTGTAGAGACAAAGGGGGTCTCCCTTTGTTGCCCAGGCTGGTCTCGAACTCCTGGCCTCAAGGGAACCTCCCACTTCGGCCTCCCAAAGTGCTGGGATTACAGGCATGAGCCACCATGCCCAGTACGACTGGACATTTCTACAAATGGAGTCATGCACTATTTGACCTTCCGTGTCTGTCTTCTTTCACTCAGCGTCATGTTTTCAAGGTTCATCCATATTGTAGCATTCATCAGTGCTTCATTCCTTTTTATGGCTAATATTCAATGGTATGGATCTAGGCTTATTTATGTATTTATTTTAGAGATGGAGTCTTGCTCTGTCACCCAGGCTAGAGTGCAATGCCGTGAGTGCAGCTCACTGCAGCTTCGACCTCCTGGGCTCAGGGCATCCTCCTGCTTCAGGCCCCTGAGCAGCTGGAACTACAGGCGTGTGTCCACCCTGTCCAGCTAATTTATGTATTTTTCTTTTGTAGAGAAAGGTTTTTGCCATGTTGCCCAGATGGGTCTCAAACTCCTGAGCTCATGGAATCCTTCCACCTCAGCCTCCCAAAGTGCTGGGATTACAGCCGTGGATCTAGGCTTTTATATATTGGGATATCCAGGCTGGGTCAGGTGGCTCATGTCTGTAATCCCAGCAATTTGGGAGGCTGAGGCGGGAGGATCATTTGAGGTCAGGAGTTCGAGACCAGCCTGGCCAACATGGTGGAACCCCTATCTCTACTAAAAATACACAAATTAGCTGGGTGTGGTGGCAGGTGCCTGTAATCCCAGCTAATCCGGAGGCTGAGGCAGGAGAATCGCTTGAATCCAGCAGGTGGAGGTTGCAGTGAGCCAAGATTGCACCACTATACTCTGGCCTGGGTGACAGAGCAAGACTCCAACCTAAAAAAAAAAAAAAAAAAAAAAGCTCGGGGCGAAGTGGCTCACGCCTGTAATCCCAGCACTTCGGGAGGCCAAGGAGGGCGGGAGATCGAGACAATCCTGGCTAACACGGTGAAACCTGGTCTCTACTGAAAAAAAAAAAAAAATTAGCCAGGCTGTGGTGGCAGGGGCTTGTGGTCCCAGCTACTCAGGAGGCTGACGCAGGAGAATGGCTTGAACCCAGGAGACCTCGCCACTGCGCTACAGCCTGGGCAACAGAGAGAGACTCCGTCTCAAAAATAAAAAATTAGGGCTGGGCACCGGTGGCTCACGCCTGTAATCCTAGTACTGTGTGAGGCCGAGGTGGGTGGATCACCTGAGGTCAGGAGTTCAAGACTAGCCTGGCCATCATGGTGAAACCCCATCTTTTAAATAAATAAATAAATAAATAAAAACAAATAATTAAATTAAAAAGATTGGGGTCTCATGACAGGGACACGCCTATGCCTCTGCAAAAAAAAAAAAAAAAAAAAAAAATTCTTCCTGTGTTAACAGTAGTACCCAATTGGTGGTGCTCCATAATTGCTGATTGGACAAAGGTGAATGAATGAACGATACAATCTGGCTGGAGCTGCTGGAAACAGCTCCTGGGTGTCACACACCTGGGTTCCCACCCTGCGTGTGACCAAGGAGTCTCCCCGTCTTGTCTGTGCCTCAGTTTCCTCTCTGTAAATGGGGTAGACCAGTAATTGTAGCCAAAAGTGCTTTGAACGTTAGCCCTGGAGAATCAGGCAGGGCGAGGTTCGAATCGCAGCTCTGCCTCTGTGCGTGACCTTGGGAAGCAACTTTGCCTCCTTGGGGCTCAGTTTCCTCACCTGTAAAATGGGACAGCCTCATCCTGGGCATATTGGGAAGGTTTAATGCGGTTCCCGGGGTGAAGAGAATGGGAGGGGAGTCAGTGCAGTCTTCTCCTGGGTGCGGTGAGTGTCCAAAAAGTGGGCGGGGGTGGGGATTTTAGGCAGGGGGAGCCCCCTCCCTCGCGCAGCCAGAGGCCTTGGCTGGCGGGAGCGCATGCGCAGAGCGGCCTCGCGGCCCCTTTATAAGCACTGAGGCGGCGCTGGGGCGAGCGGAGCGCAGGGCGCAGGGGCTGGACCCGGCGCGGAGCTGGCTGAGCCGGAGCGCAGCGTCCTTTGTGCCGGGCGGCCGCCCCGGGATGCGTCCGAGCTAGGAGCCAGGTGGGGGGTCCGTGAGGGGGACGCGTTGGGGGAAAAGACTTCGGGATTAGAGGCAGAGCCCGGGATTAGGGAGAGGACCTGAGACCAGGGAGAAGCCCCCAGAATGGGGAGGGGGCTGAAGCGGGGGAGGGGAACCCCGGGTCGGGGAGGCAGCGCAAACTGGGAGGGCATTTTGAAAATGTCAGGTGGACAAACATTTTGGGGGGAAGGTTGTCCGTGGAATCTGGAGACAACCCCACGGTGGGGAGGGGGCCGGGCTGGGGGTGGGTCTCAGGATTGGGGTGGGAGCAATGGGAAACAGGGCTAGGGGAGGGGCCCCCCGAGTTTGGAGAGAAGAGGACACCCAGATGCTGAATGAGGGACTCCAGAACAGGACACCCCCGTGTCTCAGCCGAGACACCCTAGGATTTTAAGTGGGGATTCCCAATTTGCGGATGGAGGATTCCGGGCCGGACTGCAGTGGGGAGGGGGCCCCCCAGATCGGCCTGAGCCCAGTGGAAGGGTGTCTGCCCTGAGAGCGACCGGCCTTGAGGAAGGGGCGCCCTGCCGTCTCCCTGTCCTTTTGGGTTAGGTCCGGTCACACCGTTCTGACTCAGGGAGGAGGTTCTGGGGGGGCTCCATCCCAAGGTGGTTCCCCGTTGTTCCCTCGTTCCCTCAAACCTTGAGTTGAGGTGTTGTCCCTTACCCAGGCAACACGCTGGGTGTCCCAGGTGAATGGTGGGGTGGGGGTCCCCCAACTATGGTTCCCCAGCTATGGATCCCCAGGACGTGTGAGGGATACCAGTTCAGAGATGGGGGCTGTCCCCCAGCACCTCCACATCCTCCCACATCCCCACAGCATGACACAGACCCCTACCCCCACCCCCTTCAGTTCCACCTGTCCATACGGACACATATGGAAGCCCTGGCTTGGTTTGGGGGCACAGGTGTTGGGAAGTAAGGGGCTGGGACCCCAGGCCCTGTCTGGGCAGGAGCGACCCCCATCCGTACGCACGGGGCTTTGTTCCTCTCAGGCAGCATCAATGAGAAACAGCCAGGCCAGGGAGAGGGTTGGCGCTGGGCCCCAGCAGGGGACGCGGGGGGCGGGGCGGGCAGGGAGGGGTGGGTGCACTGTGGGACCGCAGAACCCAGCCGTCGCTATGGCTGGGGGACATTTCGAAATCGAAGTTCCCCCTCAAGGAGGTGGGGGTTTTGTGTGTGTGTCCACCCCAGACAGGTGGGGAGGGGAATGTGCCCAGGGGTTCTAGAGTCCCCTGTGAGTCTGGTGTGACTGTGGTTGTGTCTTTGTTGGAAAACTTGTGCTGAGGGCCACATCACCATGTGGCAAAATGATGGGTGCTCATCAGTCACCGCGGCCACATTTTTCTGTGGTTTGTGCCAGGGGCTGGCATCGCCGTGTGAGTGAGTGAGGAGCTATGTCTGATGCTGTTCCGTTCATCGAGGGGTTTATGTAGGGGGGGCCCGAGACTGTGGGTGTGTGTCTTTGTGCAGAAGACACGCCGCCTGTCTTGTGAGTGCCCATATTGTCTCTCTTTGTTAATGTCACTGTGAATCTGTGTGAGTGTGTGTCTCCCCGGGGTCTGTGTCTGGGGTGTGTGGCTGTGTGTGTCCCGTGTGTGTATATGAAGGGACCAAGGGTTCTTTCCACGCGATTGGCAGTGTGCACCCTGGGCATGGGAGTGTGGGATGTGGTCTGTGTTCAGAGTTGGGGTGCTAACAGGAAAAGCATGAGCAGGGGCTGAAGTCCCCAAGAGGCAGCCCATCTCCCTTTCTCCTCCACGGAGTTCCACACTCACACCCATGCACACTAATACACCCTGACTCTCCGGTCAGAAACACACCCATGTGTGCACAGCCCCTGCCAAGGATCACTCAAACCCACACATCCACAGATCACACTAGGTCCCATGCGCTCCACCTGGTGCATGGAGCTGCTATGGACCCGCACACACAGCATGCACACACCACGGGACACAACTGCCTGCACACCCTTGCCAGGACACAACATCCCAGACACACACTCAGTCACACTCACAAATGCCCATTGGCAAACTCACCCTCACTCAGTGCTGACTGAGACTGGAGGTGGGAGTGAAGGAAGGGACACACACACACACTCGTACACACACACACTCATACACACATATTCACACTGATCGGAGCTACCCCTCCTCCAGCACCCCGCAGGCCCCTTCTTGCATATGCATGAGGCTCTTACATTATTCATGAGGGCACGGGCCCCAGACAGCTGTGTAAATGCTCATCTCTGGCCGCCCTGGGGAGGAGGTATTTTAAGAGAAGGGTGTGGGTGTGTGAGGGTGCAAGTGGAAGGGAGTGGGAGGGTGTGTGGGGGGTGTGTGCACCTGAAACTGTGTCTGTCACCATGTTGGGCAACCTCAGTATATTTTTAGTGTATACATGTGGCTTTGTGTCTAAAGAGCTGTTTTTAAATTTAACATTTCTAGGACTTTACAAGTCTTAGGTCATTTCATTCTCACAGTAGCTGTAGGCGGTACTTGCTGGATGATCTCCATTTTAGAGGTGGGGAAACTGAGGCACGGAGTGATTGAAGCCGCTTGTCCTGGGTTAGAAGCAGGGCTATCTGGATGTAGTCTGACCTCTTAAATGTGTGTGTGTGTGTGTGTGTGTGTGTGTGTGTGTGTGAATTCTCTGGCCTCGTCCCCTCCTAAAGCCCTGTTGGGGGCAGATGCAACCCGCAGTCCTGTCTCTCTCTAATACCTGGCCAGGCCTGAAACAGCCATGAGGGGACCCCACACTTGCTCGGGGTTCTAAGGGGAAGAAACGAAAACACCCTGAGATGAAGGCAGAGGTTGCTAGGTTTACAAGTTTGCAGTTGGGGGCACAGGCCCAGGATCTGGCCTTGACCTCTGTCCTGCTGTGCAGCCTGAGGCAAACCTGTAGCCCTCTCTGGTCCCTGAGGCATCCTGTTAGCTGGCGGGAGGCAGGGGTAGACCAGGTGGGCTTTGCCGTTGCGTTGCGCCTCAGTAGTTCAGCACCACGGACAGGTCCTAGGCCGGCCTCCCAGCCGGGAGGAAAAACTAGGGAAGGGGTCAGCTGTCCTCCACAGCCTTCCATTCTGGACTCCGTTCACACCCACTCCTCAGGGATAATTTCTTATGGGGGTGGAGTGCAAGGGCTGGGTTTGCAGATGATGTTCTAATTTCCCACCTGCACCCACCTCCTGAGCCCTGGTGAGGTGGATTCGCAGGGATGGGAGGTTTTGGCGAAGGACCACCTCCCCGGAATTTCTAGGCTCTGGAAGAATGTGAGGTCAGGAAATTGCACTGCTGTGTTCCAACGACTGGCATGGGCTTTGCTCACAGTAGGTGCTTAATAATTGTCCACTTTATGCCCATGGGTCCTAGCCCCTATCGGGAATTGGACCCACAACTGAAATTTCTCTGTGGGCCTAAGAAGCATCTTTGTTGGGTCTTGTGAAGTCAGGGGGAGGATGGGTGGGCAGGGGTGAGCCCCTTCCTCCAGCTGGGAGTTGGCGGCTCCTCCAAAAATCCCAGAAACCAAGAATAGAATCTTGGTGACAACCAAATCCTGGAATTGAAGCTGCGAATCGTGTCAGCCAGCAAACCCGGATTAAAGGATGGCTTGGAGGCCAGCCTGCTGCCTAGACTGGGGTTGCTGGGAGGACTGGGATCGACTGGTGCCCTCTAGCAGCCGCTAGTCTGATGGAGGAGGCTGACTTGAAAAGTGGTATTTCAATCTTGGCTGTGTTAAGGTCAGTAATAATAGCAGCAGCTAAAATGTGCCCCTTTCTGCACGAGGCAGTTCTAAGCGTTTTATAGATATTAACTCATCCATTCCTTTCAACCACCTAATGTTATCACCATCTGACCCACCAAGAAAGGAAGGCACAGAGAAGGTAAGCAACTTGGCCAACGTCACACACAAGGAACAGTGAGCCTATCCCAGATTTGATTCACTACAGCACCCAGGCTTCTGACCACAAGACTTGACTGCTTGGATTGTTTTTTGTTGTTTTGTTTTGAGGCAGTCTTGAGCTGTCATCCAGGCTGGAGTGTGGTGGTGTGATCATAGCTCAGTGCAGCCTTGAACTCCTGGGCTTCAGCAATCCTCCCACCTCAGCCTTCTGAGTAGCTGGGACCTCAGGTATACACCACCAGGCACAGCTAATTTTTTTTTCTTTTTCTTTAGTAGAGATGAGATCTCACTATGTTGCCCAGGCTGGTCTGAAGCTCCTGGTCTCAAGTAATCCTCCTGCCTCAGCCTCCCAAAGTGCTGGGACTACAGGGGTGAGCCACCGTGTCCAGCTGCTGCTTGGATTCTGAGGTCAAGTGGCCCTGGTTTTGAATCCTGGCTCAGTACTTTGCAGGCTCCCTCTGTGACCTTGAATAACACATTGGCCTCTCTGAGCCCTGATTTCCTGATCTGTGGAGTGGGGGAGTTGGTCCTACCATGCTGAATGTCTGGGAGGGTTGGGCTGTGGCTCACTCCTCCCTTCCTTTCCATTTCGTTCCAGGTCCAGGATGGGGACCACGTTTGTCTGGGCCTCGGGCCTTTTGATGCTGCAGATGCTGCTCTTTGTGGCTGGGGAACAGGGTGAGTTGGTTTGTGGGGAGGGAGAGATTGGGGTCTGGGAGATGGACAAGATGGGACAGCTTTTGAATTTCAGAGCCTTCTCCTGCTGGTCTCCTGGCATGGGTTAGAGAATAAAATGAAAATAGATTTTAAAAGGTCTTTGAACAGTCAAAAGCGAACAAGATACCTAAGAGGTTATTTTTAGTCATTGTCAGCAGAAGCTGGAGGTTCCCGCCTCTCACCGTTTTGCTCAGATGAACTGGAGAGAGAAGGAAAGAAAGAAAGAAATGAGAATAGTGCAGAGATTGATTAGTGATGTCTGCCAAGGGTGGAGCAATAGAAGTAAAGGTCTGTGTGCCTGCCTCTGCTGGTGGTCAAGAGCCCAGGTTTTAGAAAACCCTCACAGATTTGCTCTGTGACCTTAGGGAAGTATAATTATCTCTCTGAACTTCAGTTTCCTCAACCCCCCCACCCAGAGAGAATGAGACATTGCTACTCTGCAGATGGTTATGAAAATCAAATTAGCTGATTGCTATAAAGTGCCTGTTACAAAGACGGTACTCCAGAAACACCATTTCCTTTTCATTAGCTGTCTCTTGCTTTACCTTTCAGAAAAACTGAGACTTAGGAAAGGAAAATTACTCTCCTGGGGCCATACAGTGAGTCAGTGGCACTGGAGTGAAATCTGTGTCCTTGTAAAAATAAAGTGAGGGGCTGGGCACAGTGCTCTATGCCTATAATCTCAGCGCTTTGGGAGGCTGAGGCAGGTAGATCACTTGAGGTCAGGAGTTCCAGGCTAGCCTGCCCAACATGGCAAAACTCTGTCTCTACAGAAAATGCAAAAATCAGCCAGGTGTGGTAGTGCATGCCTGTAATCTCAACTACTTGGGAGGCTGAGGCATGAGAATTGCTTGAACCTGGGAGGCAAAGGTTGCTGTGAGCTGAGATCATGCCACTGCACTCCAGCCTGGGTGACAGAGCGAGACTCAAAAAAATAATACGGGTGAGGGGAGTAGCTCACTCCTGTAATCCCAGCATTTTGGAAGGCCAAGGTGAGCAGATCACTCGAGGTCAGGAATTGGAGACCAGCGTGGCCAACATGGTGAAATCCCATCTCTACTAAAAATACTAAATTGGCCAGGAGTGGTGGCGCATGCCTGTCATCCCAGCTACTTGGGAGGCTGAGGCAGGAGAATCGCTTGAACCCAGGAGGTGGAGGTTGTGGTGAGCTGAGATCAAGCCACTGCACTCTAGCCTGGGAGATGGAGCGAGACTCCATCTCAAAAAAATAAAGAAATAAAATAATAATAATAATAAAACAAGGGGCCAGGCACAGTGGCTTATGCCTATAATCCCAGCACTTTGGGAGGCTGAGGTGGGAGGATCACCTGAACCAGCAGCTTGAGGCTGCAGTGAATCGTGATCGTGCCACTGCACACCAGCCTGGGCGATAGAGTGAGACTCCATCTCTAAAAATAAAATTTTTAAAAAGAGGGAAATAGCAGTCCCTGCTTGGTTCTTGCCTCTGAGTCAAGCCCTCTCTCCACCTTCTCCAACCCAGGCACACAGGATATCACCGATGCCAGCGAAAGGGGGCTCCATATGCAGAAGCTGGGGTCTGGGTCAGTGCGGGCTGCGCTGGCAGAGCTGGTGGCCCTGCCCTGTCTCTTTACCCTGCAGCCACGGCCAAGTGCAGCCCGAGACGCCCCTCGGATCAAGTGGACCAAGGTGCGGACTGCGTCAGGCCAGCGACAGGACTTGCCCATCCTGGTGGCCAAGGACAACGTCGTGAGGGTGGCCAAAAGCTGGCAGGGACGAGTGTCGCTGCCTGCCTACCCCCGGCACCGAGCCAACGCCACGCTACTGCTGGGTCCGCTGAGGGCCAGCGACTCCGGGCTGTACCGCTGCCAGGTGGTGAGGGGCATCGAGGATGAGCAGGACCTGGTGCCCTTGGAGGTAACAGGTCAGTTGGGGGCAAAGGAGGGGCTGGGGGGCTGGGAGAGGGAGGGCTGAGCCTGGAGCCCACCCACTGAAGATCACCTCAGAAATCACTCCCTGAGGCCTGGCGCAGTGGCTCATGCCTATAATCCCAACACTTAGGGAGGCCAAGGCGGGTGGATCGCTTGAGCACAGGAATTTGAGACCAGCCTGGGTAACATGGTGAAACCTCATCTCTACAGAAAATACAAAAATTAGCCGGGCATGGGGGCACATGCCTATAGTCCATCTACTTGAAAGGCAGAGGTAAGAAGATCATTTGAGCCTGGGAGGTTGAGGCTACAGTGAGCTATGATCTTGCCACTGGCGTCCAGCCTGGATGATAGAAATCACTCTCTGGGCTGGGTGCGGTGGCTCATGCCTGTAATTCCAGCACTTTGGGAGGCCAAGGGGGGCGGATCACCTAAGGTCGGGAGTTCAAGACCAGCCTGACCAACATGGAGAAACCCTGTCTCTACTAAAAATACAAAAAATTAGCTGGGCATAGTGGCGCATGCCTGTAATCCCAGGTACTTGAGAGGCTGAGGCAGGAGAATCACTTGAACCTGGGAAGCGGAGGTTGGAGTGAGCCAAGATCGTGCCATTGCACTCCAGCCTGGACAACAAGAGGGAAACTCCGTCTCAAGAAAAGAAAGAAAGAGAGAGAGAGAAAGGAAAGAAAGAAAGGAAGAAAGAAAAAGAAAGAAAGAAAAGAAAGAGAAAGAGAGAGAGAGAAAAGGAAGAAAGAAAGGAAAGAAAGAAGGAAAGAAAAAGAGAGAAAGATCGCTCTGAAAAGAAGAAAGAAAGAAGAGAAATAAATGAAAGAAAGAAAAAGAAAAAGAAAGAAAGATCACTCTCTGAACAGAGATTCCCTTTCAATTCTTCTGACAAAGTCATAAAGAAAGTTTTTATGGTGCCTGTAATCCCAGCTACTTGAGAGGCTGAGGCAGGAGAATCACTTGAACCTGGGAAGCGGAGGTTGGAGTGAGCCAAGATCGTGCCATTGCACTCCAGCCTGAGCAACAAGAGTGAAACTCCATCTCAAGAAAAGAAAGGAAAGAAAGAAAGAGAGAGAGAAAGAAAGAAAGGAAAGAAAGAAAAAGAAAGATCACTCTCTGAAAAGAAAGAAAGAAAAGAAAGAAAGAAAGAAAAAGAAAAAGACAGATCACTCTCTGAACAGAGATTCCCTTTCAATTCTTCTGACGAAGTATAAAGTTTTTATGGTGCCTGTAATCCCAGCACTTTGGGAGGCTGAGGAGGGTGGATCACTTAAGGTCGGGAGTTTGAGACCAGCCTGGGCAACATGATGAAGCCCCATCTCTACTAAAAAAAAAAAATAAAAAATTTAGGCAGGCAGGGTGGTACAGGCCGGTATACCATCCTACTTGGGAGGCTAAGGCAGGAGAGCTGCTTGAACCTGGAAGGGAGAGGTTGCAGTGAGCTGAGATCGAGCCACGGCGCTCCAGCCTGGGCAACAAAGCAAGACTGCCTCAGAAAAAAAATATTTATGGGTATTGCCTTGTCTTTAACACCCTTCCTTTTTAGCCATCAGGGAGGAGTCTCCAGCTCAGATTTCTGGAGGCCACAATATCTAGGCAGGATTTGTTTTTGTTGTTTTGAGATGGAGTCTCACTCTTGTTGCCCGGGCTGGAGGGCAGTGGTGCTGTCTCAGCTCACTGCATCCTCCATCTAGGTGGGTTTTGCTTTGCGTCAATTTTATGGTTATCTGATTTTAAGTAAGACAAAAGATATTGGCTTTCTATTTAAAATAGAAATAAGGCCGGGTGTGGTAGCTCACGCCTGTAATCCCAGCACTCTGGTAGGCCGAGGCGGGCGGATCACCTGAGGTCAGGAGTTCAAGACCAGCCTGACCAACATGGTGAAACCCCGTCTTAAAAAAGAAAATAAATAAATAAATAAAATAAAATAGAAATAAAAAGTTCCTTGTAATATACATTTAAGTTTTTTTTACGTGAGGCAAGTTTTAAAAAGTAAGTTAATTAAAAATGTATATTACATATTAAGCAAAGAACAGTTCTCAAATAACTGTTTAACCAATTCCTTTATTAAATTCTTCTTGATGAGCTGAGCATGGCAGTGCACACCTGTAATCTCCGCACTTTGCGAGGCTGAAGCGGAAAAATTGCTTGAGCCCAGGAATTCAAGACCAGCCTGGGCAACATGGCAAGACCCTGTCTCTATTTTTTTTTTATATATATATATATATTTTTCTTTTTAAAGATGGGGTTTCACCATGATGGCCAGGCTGGTCTTGAACTCCTGACCTCAGGTGATCCACCCACCTCGGCCTCCTAAAGTGCTAGGATTACAGGCGTGAGCCACCACGCCCGGCCCAACCCTGTCTCTATTTTTA